>PVKA01026500.1:0-31667 GCA_004027165.1 Ctenomys sociabilis | reverse complement strand
AAAAAAAAAAAAAAAAAAAAAAAAAAAAAAAAAAAAAAAAAAAAAAAAAAAAAAAAAAAAAAAAAAAAAAAAAAAAAAAAAAAAAAAAAAAAAAAAAAAAAACATTTAAATTTCCTGAAGACAAATTTACTGTTATCCCTGAGAACTAGCAGTGATGGCATGTAGATAGATTATCCCATTTCAACAAGCCAGTGGGATTCTTTCAAACCACCCCCAAAGCTGAAGAAGATCAGGACATTACAGGAGGTCCTAGCAGGCTAGGCTCCCACAGGAGGGACAGAACAACTCAAGGCTGATTCAGCATTGCTGCAGTGGCATCACTGAAAATTTGTCCTGACCTGATTTCAGGAAATTATGTCTGGGACAGGTGGCAGCAAACAGCTCCACGTGAGCATGTCTCTGTTTAACTACACTCTCCATATTCCTCCTTGGGACAAGCACCCACAAGGCGTCAGTACTAGGCAGGACTCGCAGCTGGCTTCTGGCTCTCTGGACACTTGCTTTGCCTTTCAAGCAACTGCCCTTCACCTACTGAGTCTCACCTATGCAGTCAGGTGCAAAGGTGAGGGTGCCCTGTGGCGTGCCAGTGCCCAGCTGCCCACACTGGACCAAATGTGCAGAAGAAAGGTTATCACAGGACTCTTATCCAAAATGCTTGGGATCAGAAGCATGGATTTTTTTTTTTTGCAATATTTACATATACCTAACAAGATGTCTTGGGGATACAACCCAAGTCTAAACATGAAAATGGCATTTCACATACATTGCACTATGCACACAATCTGAAGATAAGCCTGGTATATTTTGATGACTGCAACTCATCACATGGAGTCATTTGTGGAATTTTATATTTGTGGTTAGAGTTAGCTCTCGAGTTTTAGATTTTGGAGCATTTTTTATTTCAGAGTAAGGATGTTCAATTGCTATCTAAGATGCTGCAGAAATCTCTGCCCTGCTAGGTTTTATAGGGAATGCAGAGGCAGTAGGAACCTCTTTTGAGAGTTTAAAGCACAGCTAAAAACAACACCGACACCTTTGAAACTAAATGAATAAAAACTAGTGTCTGGCACAAAGCATACTCATCAGCCCTTAAAAGTCTTTTATCTTACATGAACCCTGTTGCATCAAATAGTTCAAAACTGTTTTATTTTTTAATGGACCAAAAAAATATTAAAATGTAACAATCTTTCCCTTGTGAACACCAAACCAAGAAGGGGTGGAGTGATGGCATCAAGAAGACCAGTGTCACTAAAGAGCCCCCTGCTGCTAGCTCAGGGCTGTCATCATCTGACCTAACCCTATGGATGGTAGGACCATCTTGCTGGACACAAACAACTCTCTCTTTGACCTTAATTGCCACTGTCTTTCCTTCTAGTGTTACCTTTTCCACATGTATGTGGGAGTGAGAGCAGGAGGCGGCATTGGTGACGAAATCGAAGACCCTGCTGGTGATCCCTATGAAATGTACCGCATTGTCTTTGACATCACGTTCTTCTTCTTTGTCATTGTCATCTTGTTGGCCATCATTCAAGGTACAGTTACCTCCAGATCAAGTATGGGGGGCCTGCCCATTAGCTCAGTTGTTTAAACGACTGCTTAAGCAAAGCAGTCAGGCTAGGATGCTGTGGTTTGATCTCCAGATCTCAAGCCTTACCAGACCTGACCTGAAGGCATCCCGAGCCACCCCCAAAAAACATCCATAGATTAAGTATGAATAAGATTCAATTAAGTTTTTTGCTTCTATGACCTAACTTATACAGAAGTTTGTGAATTCCTTCACTTGCTAATTTAGCATTTATTGAGCAGCTATTCTATGTGAGGCCTTCACTACATATAAAAAATCAAAGGTCTTCCAAGGCACTGTCACACAGCAAGGACTCTATCCCTTCAATCCTTTTATGAATTACCTCATCATTTCACCTTCTTAAAGATGTTCTGTGGCCCCTCCTGTCTAGTCTTGGTCCTCCCAGGTAGTAAGAGGAGAGGATCAGTGAGAGAAGCTATGAGAATGCCATGTTTTTATCATCTTTTGGCAGACAGGACAGGGTACTGATATCTTAGTCAACAGCTTCTCAGGAACTGGTCAAAGAAAGTTGATGAGCCAATCTTGAATCATGTAAACTGGGGAGCCTGTAAGGTAACACAGGGATCATGAGCTGGAAAGCAATGACAAGAGGATCCTGAAGTCAGGAAAAAAGGAAGACCTTTGCCAAGACTGAAGAATGAGGGAATGTCGGGGAGAAAAAGAGTTTTGAGGAGCAGCAGATAATCAGCACTGAAATGGAGTGACGAAATATAGCAAGGATCCAGCTTCTGATAGCAGATGTTTCCCCCAATTTAGCTTTAAATAGCTTAGCTTATACTTCACATTCTGTCCCCTGCCACTTCATCACCCATATCCCTGTTTGCACTTCAAATTCTAGGTCTTATTATTGATGCTTTTGGAGAGCTACGAGACCAGCAGGAACAAGTGCGAGAAGACATGGAGGTAATGTTCTCACTGCTCATTCCACCCATACTTTTTTTTTTTTTCTTAATCGATGCATGGTCTCGCTATACTGCTCAGACTCATAGTGATCCTCTGTTTTAGCCTCCCAAGCACTGGGATTACAGGAGTCTGTCACCACACCTGTTTTCCGTGGCCGGCACAATGCACCCAGAGTTCTAGGGCTGGCACTGCATGCAGTAGTGGGAATTGAACCTGGGTTCTTACATTTGTCAGGCAGGTGCCTATGCCACTGAGCTATATCCCCAGCCTCCACCCATACTTTTATATTCCTATAGCAAAAAGTTTTTCTACAGCAATGGGTGTGGTCATTAATTATGGTCACCCCTAAGCAAAACTACAAATGAAGCTTGTTGGCCATGCGTGTCCCCTCCCTGCTCTGTACCCATCTACCAGCTGTGGGCACTTCTGCCCCCACCCCCACTGCTCCAAGATAGAAGGCACCAACAGCAAGGCAGGAGGCATATTGTGCAATGAGAGAAAAGTATTTTCCATTATCCCTCAGTTCATCAGAGACTGTTATCTTTTTTTCTCCCTAATACTCTTCCTATTTCCATAGACGAAATGCTTCATCTGTGGCATTGGCAATGACTACTTTGATACAACCCCACATGGTTTTGAAACACACACACTGCAAGAGCACAACTTAGCCAACTACTTGTAAGTATTCTTGATTAACACAAATAATGCGAGTAGAGCAAGGGTTTTAAGAGTTTGTAAAAAAAATTATGTCCCATGTTTCAGACCCTGCTGAGATGCCCTTCTTCCCTTTTGTCTGAATAAAGTAGAAATGATCAGCTGTCCCTGGGAGCCTCTGTCTCAACAGATGTGCACCGTGGGCTGTTTTCCCTCCCACTTAGACAACCCTTGGTCTGCAACTAGCCCATCTCTTCTCAAAGACACACACCTCCAGCAAGGTCTCTTTCTCCTCGAGCCGTCACCACCCAAATGCTTTTTCTACTCCTCAATGAAGTCCACTTTTACTTCCAGCAGTTGCCTACTTCTTTTTCCGTCAGCAATACTTGAAAACCACCCACGCTCTGTCTCTATTTCTGCTTCCCATTCTTCTGCAGGCTCCCTCCCCATCCTGTCCCAAGACCTGGCTATAACAAGGGCCAGTGACTTGCGCACGCCAACTTCTGTGGCTCACTTTGAGGCCATCGCATCTGTGCATGGCTCTCAGCAATAGAGACTCCAGGAGTGGGCCATTTCTCCGTATAAATGTTTCACACTGCATTGTTCCAGCACCTAGAGCAACGATGACAAGCCTTTTAGAGCCTCCAATGATACTAGAGGCACATGTGCCACACAAGGGTTTGCAGCCACCACTGATCTAGAGAAATGTCTGGCACCAGTGGCAAGAAGAAAATGAACACAGTGGACCCTCCACTTAGGAACTCAATACCTTGACGAGGGCTGGTTGTAACTCGAATTAGTTGTAAGTCAAGCCTTTTTCCATAAGAAATAATGGAAATACCCGTAACATGTTCCAAACCTCCCAAAGCAGTCTTTAACTAACCTTTTATTAAAGGGTTGTAAAATGTGTAACTTGTCAGAAACACCAATACTGGGGCCAGGAGATGGCTCATTAGAATAAGCACTTGCCTGACAAGCACAAGGGCCTGAGTTTAATCCCTGCTTCCACCCAAAGAAAAAAAAAAAAAAAAAAAAAAGAAGCCAGGAAGGCAAGTAAACAGACAGACAAGAAAAAGAAAGAAAGAAAGAAAGAAAGAAAAAAAGAGAAAGAAGAAAGAAGAAAGAGAAAGAAGAAGAAAGGAAGAAAGGAAGGAAGGAAGGAAGGAAGGAAGGAAGGAAGGAAGGAAGAAAGAAAGAAAGAAAGAAAGAAAGAAAGAAAGAAAGAAAGAAAGAAAGAAAGAAAGAAAGAAAGAAAGAAAAAGAAAGAAAGAAAGAACCAATAGTTTTCCTAGCGTATTCACCAAAGTTATAAAATGCACCTACTTCGCCAGAACCAACAACTCCTGCATAGTCACCACTGAAGTTGCCATCTTTGCTTCCATAAGAACATCAGGAATCTGGCATGCTGGTGTCCTTCCTCTGCTTAGGAGAATCTGTAGCCCACTAGGACTGGTTTCTGGCTCACCAGGTCTCAACCTTTTCAGAAAACTGGTCTAAGGTGCTTTTGTCTTTTACCACTGTTCTTTTCTATTGTGATTGCTTTCTCAATCTTCCCCTTCTTTTTCAGCTTCTTTTCTAACTTTCTGGGGGCCATTTGATAGCAGGAATCCTAACAATTATATAAAGCACTGGCTGAAATCACATCCAGAAACACACACACCTGGCTCAGACTAACACTTGCATACTTACATGTGCTTTTTTGGCACTGTCTTTGTTTACAATCTCACAAGCAGCTGGAATTTAGGTCATGACACAAAACTTTGGTTGTAAGCTAAACCTAAAGTTTTGGTTGCTACCCACTGCTCACAATGAGACCAGTTCCTCTCAAGGGTCTGACCTGCACTCCTAAGGTAAAGCATCTGCTCAAGGACAAGCTTTTGGAGTTTACTTGCCATAGATGCCCTCGGCAACAACTTAGAGGGTGCATGCTGTCACAGATATACCTGATATTTCAGATTTCATAACTGATCATTTTCAAGAAAGAAAATACTTTGCTCCCAACTGCTCATCTCCCCACTCCACTGTATTACCCAGAAAATCATAATCATGGATTAGGTACAGCCTTCACAAAAACGTCATTACCAAAAAGTGGGATAGGTGTTTTTTGTTTTTAAATAACATTAGTACAATCGCATATCCTAAGTATTAGTCACATAATTCTTAGGAAGATCACTCACATTTCAGTGGAGGTGATAAGGACACACAGCCAAAAGGTACACACATGGCCCCATGTCGGAATCAGGACTACAGGGAGGGAGGGATATCAGGCATCTAAGTTGACACGCCCCTCCATGGTTCCTTGTAGCATGCTGTGGTCTGGTTTCTGTGTCTGTCCCACATGGAGTGCTGCTTTTCCAGCTAAATAAATGTGCTAAAAAAGGAATAATATCCTACTGGCCTGTCTCAAATATGATTTAAACAATTACCTCTGTTCTTTTCTTAACCATGGTAAACAAAGCAGGAAGAAATGAACATATTAGGAGCCACTCCTATGGGTCACGACCTGAATACAAATACAGTCCTATCCTGAGACTGCTCATCTGAAGCCCAGGCTACACCATCCTTAGAAAAATATTCTTTCTATTCCTTTCTGCTAGTCTCATGCTCCTTTTCTTGAGGAATAGTTTCCTTTGGAAACTGAGACCACGTGCTGTCCATGTGCTGGGAGCCAAGAGCTTAGACTCCAAGGAGCACTGTGTGTCACAGAACCAGTAAAACTAGACAGGGCCAACAAGACTACTCTGGCATTTTGCACTTGTCTAAAAAGCTTTTTAAAAACACTGTACTTTCTGTAAGAATGCAAAGCATGTAATGAGATACATGCTTTTTCAGGGCTGATATCCCTGAGGTACAGGTGTGATTTCAAACTTCCATTTATATGAGATGATAAATTGGTTTAATTTTTATAGTGGTTGGGCTATCACTTTATTATGATTTCATTAATAAAATGGTGGGTAAAACACTACCTCAAGGGTAGTATCAACTTCAGGTTTGGGAAAATGAGTATTTCAGTGCCCAAGGGTTACCGTGCTTCCCCTATTATTAAGGCATGATAGTTTTTGTTCAGTTGTTCAGTTCAACTGGGTAAATGAACTCAGACTTATTTAACTATTTAATATTCTATCATTTATTATGGCTTTTTCCTTTGTTTCAGATTTTTTCTCATGTACCTGATTAACAAAGATGAAACAGAGCACACGGGTCAGGTGAGAAATAAAATGATTTTAATTCAACACCGTACAGTTGTTAAGTCTTCCCTTTCTGAAGTCTTAGTGAAGAGGGTACCAACCTAATAACCCCCACCTGTTAGGGTCTTGCACGCATCGTCCCTCACACGTGTGACCTAAGCAGCAGCCAGATTTCCACGGTGACCTTGGTCCACTCCAGTGGTGGCAACCCCGTGGCACACATGCATGGTGGCTGCCCGCATCACAGACAGCTCTGAGAAGTTTGCCGTTGGTATTCCACAGTCCTCCCGGCAGTTCTTCCCACCACACACTATTTTCTAAGACACTGTGGCTACTGCTTCAGAGTAGAATAGCTGGAGGTGGGAAGAACATTACCAGAAAAACACAGCAACGAGTGGAGTGGGTGGCTGCACAAAGCAGGAAAATCAGAGTCAGACGGTGCGAGAGACAGCATGTGGCGGTAGCAGCCTTGAGCGTGGGTGCTCGCAGGGCGTGGAGGGGAGAGAGCGGATGAGTGGGAAGACGTCTCAGAGAGCCTGTGACTAAGTATAAAAACACACAAAGGTAGAGAGCAGTGCAAGAAGGTAACAGTCATCCAACACTGGATTTGGAGGAGCCTTTGACAGCTCCAACACTCAGGGAAAGGAAGTTGAGCTGCATGTTGCCGCGGCTCTCCGGGCCAGCACGAGGCATTCCCTCAACACCTACTCTTCTGTATCCACCCAGTCTTTGGCGGGAGGATGAGTGGAATATGAACAGTGCGTCTTCCTCCTCTCTGACAACACTGTGAGAAAGACATGAATGCTCACTCCCAGAACAGTGGGGGCTGGGAACAGGGCAAAAAAAAGAGTGTGCCCACTGCTGGGCTCTGTCCGCTCTCAACGTTTTCCTACTGGAAGCCAAATTTGGCCTTAGCTTACAGTGGTGTAAAAAGAAGTCCCCTTTGTTCACATTATTTCAGGAATCTTATGTGTGGAAGATGTACCAAGAAAGGTGCTGGGATTTCTTCCCAGCTGGTGACTGCTTTCGCAAGCAATACGAAGACCAGCTTGGATAAATCTGAACAGATGTGCCACAATCCTGGACAGTCCACTTCCAGTGAAAGAAAACTCTCCTTTTACAACTCTGCATCATATTTGATATGTGACATTTTCTAAATGTCTTCTCTACAGGAAAGTATTTGTTAAAAATTTTGTGAATTTTTTGAAGTTGATTTGGCTTTTTATTCCTGATGGACATACACTGTGGGTGACAACCAAGCAAGATGGGAACAAAGCGAAAGTGGCGAGATGGCAAGGAATCTCTACTTGAATGCCTTCAAAGTTTTTCAGTTCTAATGTAACTAACTTGTTGCAAAGGTAGCACAGATGAAAGGGCCAACAAGGACTGTATGCACAACACCTAAAATTTTAAACATGTGAATGTCATACAACAGTTTTCAGCAGTGGTTCATAGTCTGAATTACACAAAATCATGTTAACTTCAGTCTAACTTCTGCCTTGGTACTTGCTAGTGACTGTAACCAGAATCAGCTTGAAAAGCTTTAAGCAGTTAATGAAATAGAAAACAAACCAACATTCTGTTGACACTGAAACACTGATTAAGTGCCTTAAAAACCTCTTTAGATACAGCTATGCAAGTTTTTATGTTTGTGCTCCAGGACAGTTCCATTAAATAGCTGTTTTCAGTCTTACTTCCTGAAACTGCACTTGAAGGTTATATATGTTTTTTTAATAACAGCTTGTTAACTGCTGTTATTAGGAGAAAAGTACTGTACTGAAGTCAGAAAATCTCAATCTTATGCCAAAATTGAGTAATGCTTTAGGGTTCCTTGTAAGTAGCGGAGCTGCTATGTTTTAGGTGAATTTCTCAAATAAGATGAAGTGCCCACTGCAATAAAAGTAATACATACCAATCTGTGGTTTGGTCTTTTATCATGTACCTCTTCTGAGTGAGTCTTCAAGCTCACTGTGATGGCTGGGGAAAAGGACATGAAACAGTAGCCTAAGGCTCCACATAAGGAAAACAAAACTCCATAGACCACAGAATGTTTATTTTGGCCAAATGTGTGCCTTGTTGTATACATGAATTCTCATAGTAAGCAGCACCTGCTATGCTGTAAACATCAAGAGGAAGGCAGATGGAAATATGGGGCAACACCCTGCCTTACGGAAATCTATTAGTTTACTAAGCCAGAGAACGAAAGCAGCAGGCCCCAGGTAAGACGTTCCAGATGCTGTCGGGCAGAGGTGGCTGATGCCGAAAGCGTAACGCCCCCGCTGGGGGGTGCTGCTGACCAGACTGGCCGCAAGGACAGTCTGATGCCCACCTGCACTGAAAGGGCCACCGATGTTTGCCTCAGGCACTTTCCTTTGTTCTTAGGCAATCATGCTGTCCAGCCAGTCTTCCAGCTCTTCCTCAGTAACACTTTTAGATGTACTTGGTGGCTCAGATTCTACGTTCTTTTCTTCAGTCACAGATGGCTCTGAGGTAACTAGGGAAATACAAGCAATGTTAAAGATCATGCATTCATACCAATGCAAGGACTAGACCTTCCCTAAGGTTTGCTCCACAATACAATTCATCCTTATTACTTTCCCCAAAACAGAGCATTCTCATTATTGTTAGTCCCCCAAAGATGAAACAACAGCAAAACAAATTAATACATGAGGTAGAGATTTGCTCTATCACTTTTCACTGTTTTTCTTTTTTTTAAAGACCAAGGGCTCCTAATTCTTTTTCACACTGCAGCATTTCTGAAAGGTCATTAATGATCTCAGATGCAATTTGTGAACATGGCAATGGCCGTCAGCCTCATCACTGTCTCACAAAACATATACAGATGAAAAAAGTTGTTCTTTTGTATCAAATCAGATCAAAGTATCAAGAAAAAAGTATGAAGAGCTGGGTTACAGACCAGTTCAGTCAATTAAAAGGTCTGCTGCTGAAAAGCTGAGAGCTGCAAACAGCAAATGCCGTTTTAATGGCAGAAGTTCAATTTGCAGCTGCAGGCTCAATGCTGCAGTGAGCCAGGTAGCACCTGGCAAGCTGGGTGTAAGAGTGAGAGGGATGGCATCAGAAAGGTCACCCAGGGGGAGGCAGTGAGAAAGGTCAGCACAGGGGCAGCAGGGAGCACAGAAATAGATGTTGGGAGCAACATTGGATCGATGTCAGACACAGAGGGGGTGTGTACTGATGGGGGGGGGCTGTTCACAAATCTCCAGAATGGAGAAGATGCACAGGAAATAATGGAAAGTCATACCTCGTTCCTCTTGTGCCACCTCTCCATCTTGCTCAGATTTCAGGTCCTGAGATGTCTCTTCTCCTAAGATGCCCTCTCCCTCTTTTACAGGCGCATCTAAATTAAGCAACAGATCTAGTTCTTCTTCCAAATGGTCTGCTGCTGACTGCAGTGGAGAATCAGGTTTCTGTGGAGCTCCTAAAGGACCGGGTCTTGGGCTGTCTTTTTCCAGGGACCCAGGGCAGCCAGCAGTAGGTATCAGCTCTGAGATGGGGCCCCTTCCTCTAGGCCCCAGGGGCCGCTCCAACCACATTCCTAATCCCTTGCCATCATCATTTCTCTTTGGTTTCATCTGAGGAAGCTCTAAAGGAACCACATTCTGAAAAAGAAACACAACAGTCAAGTTATGAGTGTGAGTCTTACTACAAATGCTTAGGCAGAAAAAAAAAAAAAAACACCAGACCACCCAACTTTGAGGGAGGGCAAATGAAGTCAGGTGCCTATTTCACAAAATGTCTCTCCCTGGGGCCCTGGACCAGTACCCTGGGGCACACATGAGAGGATTCATGAAAACACAGGATTGTGTCTTATTCCTCCTCAGCCACTGCTAGCCAGCCTAGAGTTGAAATCCTCAGGCCCATGTCTTCCTAGCACTGGCCTGAAAGCTAACCATACCAGAGGTCTACTTTAATTTGTACATCAATCTGTAGTGACATAAACATTTATAAAAGTCACCAAGAAGCAATTAGCAAAACAGGCTTGTTCATTATATTTAAATGTGTTAGCATAAAAAGAGCAGGAAAAAGTCCCCAAGAAAGTAACAACCCTCAGCAATATTTGACTAAAATGTGCCAGCCAAGAAAGAAAACATACTATATGATTTGTTTAAAAAAAAAAAAAAAAAAAAAAGAAGATAAACCCATGGCATTTGAAGCCAACGCAGTGGCTGTCTTTCAGGCAAACAGGGAATCAGAGAGGGTATGAGCAATGGCTTCTGGGGGTTGACACTGATCTGCCTCTTGACTTGGATACCTACTTGATGGCTGTAAATATGCAAGTGTACACTTGCCCATAGCTGTGGTACACTTAAAGAAAGTTAAACACTGCCCAGACTACAATTTAAAGACAAGGACCCTGGGACAGTGAGACAGCTTGGCAGACTAAGCACCTACTTAGGCAAGCACAGGAATCAGTGGGGTTCGATCTTCCTGCACCACAGGCATGCTGGCCATGCCCCTGGTCATGCTGAGCCAGCAGACCCCCCCGTATAGTGGCTCGTGCCTGTAATCCCAGCACTGGGGAGGCTTGAAAACAGGAAGATCACTACGAGTCCAAGCTGCACACCCTGTAACAAACACATGAAAAAATCCTTCACCAAGGAAAAGGCTTATAGGGTGATCAGGACCTCACAGCCATAAGGCTAGAATAAAGTTCAGCCTCTATCACAGCACTGATCCCTTGTTTTTATTTAAAGCATCCTAGGTAGACCCCATTTTCTAATAATTCCTTAGGGATTTTATAGATATTCAATATGGTATGGCCCTAAAAACACAAACTGGACTAAAGGTCCAGCATTAAGCACTACATAGGACAAAGACAAGACATACTCTGCTATTCTAATCCTAAAATCCTTTGACTTGGAGTGTCTGGCTGCTTGGTTCTGTTTTTCACTCCCTAAATGATTCTAACATGAAAACACACTGAGAAAATGGCAATCCTTCCTTGCTATTTTCTCCATTTCCAATATATCCTTCCCAAATCCTGTTGTCACCTCTGAAATCCCACTTGGCAAATCCACTTGTCTATTGTCCCCAACATCACCCTAGGCCAGCCAGTGTTGCGCCCCAACCCCTCGCTATTCTCATGCTGGGTCCTTTCTCCGTCCCCATGCAGTGGACCACACTTCCAGCCCCACATTCTGCTGTTCGCTGTCACCAGAATGTTTGCTGTTACACTGTCATTTTGTTAAAGCAGCCCTGCCTGGGTGACCGTCCTCCTCTATATTTTTCCTCACGTATTCTTGAGGTGAGGCCTGCAGACTGCTAGTTACCTCCTCAGGAAAGCTGATTTGTGTAATATGCGAATTCCTGGAGAGACTGGACTAATGCCCATCTGGATTAGTGACATTCCAAGAGGGCGGGAGCCCTCTGCCCACTCACCACCGTGTTTCCAGTGCCCAACATCAGGGCCTGATATATTTTCAGTAAAACAACAGACTAAACATTTTATTCACTTTCACTGCACTTGAGCTTTTACAATGTTCCAGATGTAAAGCGCAAAGTAACTTTTAAAAACTTTCAAGCATTGCAAATATCCCTCTTACTACAAACCTTCATCTCAGGAAAATCTGAGACATCTCCTTTTCTTGAGACATCCTACAGAGGAATATTTTTCCTCTAATTTTTCTGTCCCAACACAAAGCAGCTTACAGGACCTTTAAGGGTTTTTACCTGGATCAGCTCAGCAGCCACATTGAGTCGAAGTGACAGAGGCAGTTCTTGAAGGGCCCGAACCAGTGACACACTATCCACATACAGTGCTGAATTCTATACACATGGATTTTTAAAAGAAGAAAACAGCAGGTAATGATTAAGTGTGACCTTTTAGAAAAATAATAATAATAAACTACTTACTGACATTACTTTTGTCTGGGAATAAATGAAATCAAATCACATTTGAAGGGCAGCAATTTCTATTTCCATATAAGTAACAGCACAGCTTTAAAAAGCACTCTGGGAAGCTGAGGCTGGGGGGATGGCAAGTTTGACTGCAACCTGGGCAAGCTCCTAATTTAATGAGACTCTGCCTTAAAATTAAAAAAAAAATAAAAATAGGGCTGGGATATAGCTTAGTGCAAACACTCTGGTTCAATCCCAATGATAGCAGAAATATAGACATACATACAGAACAACCTTGTAGAATCTCTAGCTCATACTGTTACGACAGCAGCAGGGCAGTGATCACCCTCACATCAAGACTACCTAGGAAAGAAGCTATAAACTATGGAGGCTTTTGCCAGTACTGAAAAGAAAAACCAAGCATGTCATGAAATTTAACTGGATGCTTCCCTGTGTTCAGACAGATGGCCCTGCACAGAGGAGGTGACAGTCGATCAGTTCATGAGATAGGGCTCAAGGGCACTCCTGAGGGAGCCGTACACTCAAAGCCTCTCTGAATCAGGAAGCAGAGAATGGAAATTTCATCTCTCATGAGCAGTACTCTGTGTGGTATATCACTAAAAGCTGCATTTTACTCCTTTCTTCCTCAAGAAGTAAAACAGTACTGACAAGGTGAGAACCATTACAGGTAGTTCTCTGTACCTAACAGCTACCTGCATGGGGGTCTTGGGCACCAAAGAGAAGCAAAAACCTAGAAGATGATCACAACAGCCTCACACAGAAAGGCCAATGCCATCCAGGTCCAGTTAGCACCATGTCTTATCCTGTGGTCTCTAACTTCAGTTGAGGAAAAGCCAGGGCCACTTAGTTTAACCTGCAGTGCAAGAATGTCTCAAGCTGATGACCTTACACTGGGTGACATCTATACACATTGCTGGTAAGCTTAAAGCACAGCCAGCTCGAAGCTCTATAATCAGGGTAGCCACCCATCACACAACAGTAGAATTGGAGAATCAAATCAAGTGATCTGGCTTCTCAATGTCCTCTTGCAGTGGTCCTAAGACAGCTCTTAGATAAGCAACTTTGACAGCACCAAATGGGATTCTCTGCCCTGGAAAAGGAAAATGAGGTTTAAAAAGTAGTATACCTAAGGATAATCATGCCCTGATAAGAAATGAGGTATTCAAGACCTGACCAGACTATTCTTTCATCCTGAAAACACCATAGTAAGTCCTGTGACCTAAGCAAGTATGGCCAAGTCTCTGCCCATAAGGCTGGAAAATCCCTCCTGATGCAATGGAACACTGGGGTCCTGATTGCTTAATCAATGGGGAAGTTGCGATATAACAAGCAGGAAACTCCACCTTTCCTACAGGTAAATGCCTACAAAGTCACAATGTGCAGAAACCCTCCTAAGAACCAGTGAGGATGTCTTGTGACATGTCAAGGTTCAGCTTACAAGCATCCAGATTTCCTCTGACCTCTTTTCTATCACACAGAACATGATAACATGGTACTCTGTGAACAAGCAAGTTTGTGGACTGAACAGGGAAGCAGAGAAATCTCTGGCTGCATTTATGGGGCAATCTCTGATCACAGAAGTGTGGTTATGTCCTCCACAGGAATGTCTTCTCCTATGCTGCTAGCTCCCTCCTTCACACAGTGCCCATGTGACCTCATACTGTTTCGCAGACAGATATTAGCAGGCTTCAGGGAAAAAAACAGTCCAAAATAGCATGTTTTGCTAGTTAAAGAAACAAACACCTCAATGTATACTATATTTAGAATCATTTATTAGGTCTCAGTCAGAAAAAGATAAGGCTTCTACTGCATTCCCGGTTGCCATATTCTATAGCCCATGGATATCAGGAAAGGAAATGCTCTATAAAGATCCTCCCTTCTTGGGCTGAGATTTGAATTTGTTAGGAAAGAAATTTACATACAAGTAGTCCTAAATTTCCAACATGAGTAAGGGCCATTGAAAGAAACCAGACCATCTGAAAAGAACAAGGGAGATATCTAGCAATGCCAAAGCAAGCTTTGAGAAAACTGCCAAGAAGCACCATAATTACCACTGTCCACTGGAACACCAAGAGTAACTTGTGTGCATAAACAGATATCCAAACTTGCACTCAATACATAATACCCATGTGGCACTGCCCACCTTTTCACCTAAAGGCATTTGCTATGACCTATGTTTAGATCTACCCCTAACAGGCCAGGGATACAGCTCAGCAGCCTGACTGGCAAGCATTAGGTGATGAGTTTGATTTCTGGTATCAAAAAAAGGAAAGAAAAAGAAAAAGAAAAAAAGCTGGGGAGATAGCTTAGCAGTCTAAGTGCCTGCCTGGCAAGGGCAAGGATCCAGGTTTGATCCCTGGCACTACATCCCATCCTAGCCCTGGAACCCTGGGTGTGCCACTCCAGGCACCAAAACCAAACGTGGCTCATGCCTGTGATACCAGAGCTGGGGACGCTGAGACAGGAGGATCACTATAAGTCTGTAATGCATAGCGAGACATGAGTTTCAAGTGTACAGAGCAAGGCTTTCAAAAGGTAAGTGGATCACAGGAGTACTACACTCACTGGAGCATCAATCAACCAGTGAGTTCAGAGTTGAATGTGGTTAGGAGGCAGGGCCTGGTCAGAGGCAGATCACCGGGGGCACGGCCCAAAAGAGCACATTTTTGCCCCCAGATTACCTCCTTTCTCTTCTTGTGGGTTGCCATAGGTTAAACAGCTTTCAGTCACCATGGCCCTCTGCCATGCCATCTCCTGCCTTCAAGCCAGCCAGCCACAGACTACATGTACTAAAACTCTGAGCCTAAGTAAATTTATCCTTCTTTAAGGTATTGTATATTTTGTTCCAGTGATAGAAAAGTTACTAATACAAGACTGGTACCAGGATTATGAACATTTATAATTGTATCTGACCTTATGGTTCAAAGGCCTTAAAAACTGGTTCACTGAAAAAGTTTAAAAAGGTTAGGAAATGTAGGCTTACAAAGCCTTAAGATAGTATCAGCAGAGTTTGACTAGTTATTCTGTTTGGAGCTCAAAACACAAAATTCTGACAAAAATGTAAACTGTAAAGGCCAGGTTCTTGAGGTCTTGGTTAAAAACCAGGACTCTATGAAAAACTGAAGGGGTGGCCAGATAGCTCAGTGGACTAAAGCACCTGCTTAGGCAGAACACAGGGACCAGGGCTCAATTCCCAGCACCACAAGCCATGCTGGCCGCACCCTTGGGGCATGCTGAGAGAGTGGCTGAGACTGGGTGTGGTGGCATGCCTATAATCCCAGCACTTGGAAAGCTGAACACAGGAGGATCACTGCAAGTCCAATGTACATAGCGAAACCCTGTAAACCCTACACTAAATACATATACAAAAAAAAGAAAGAAGAAAAACTAGAGTCAATATATGTTTCATTCTGATTAAAAAATTTGTGCTTTTATCCTTGTTCTAAAACTTTGAATGAGACTAAATCTAAAGATGGCAGACTAATTAATCTGACAAACTTCAAGCCAGCCCAATACTCAGTCTATGACACAATGTGGCTACTTTTACCAAAATCTACAATGAAAAAATGAGTATAAAACAGAGCCGGGCGTGGTGGCGCATGCCTGTAATCCCAGCACTAGGGAGGCTGAGGCAGGAGGATTGTTGTGAGTTCGAGACCAGCCTGAGCTACAAAGTGAGCTTAAGGCCAGCCTGAACTGCACAGTAAGACCCTGTCTCAAAAAGACAAAAAAAAAAAAAAAAAAAAAAAAAAAAAAAAAAAAAAAAAAAAAAAAAAAAAAAAAAAAGAAAAAAAAAAAACAGAGCCAAAAGAAGTCAAAATCTTGCACCTTGACAAAAGTAATCCTCCCCCACAAAAAAAAAAGAAAAAGAAAATGTTGAAACCAAGAAGAATATGCTTACTTTATAAAAAAAGGTCAAACATTTTACATCTGGACAATAAAAAGAATATCTTAAGAGCATCTCAAAAATTGGTCAGAGTTCCTACAGGAGCTGCCTGGGAGTCATTGGCGCCCAGCATAGCAGGGTTGAGACTAAACAGCTGAGAGCACGTACCCATAGCCATTAAGGAGAAAAAGGAGCACACGCCTACGGAGAAGTATGCAACCCTGTTAACACCCTGGGCACCTCTTCCAGTAGCTGTGGGACTTCAAGAAAAACATGAAAGGGAAAGATAAGCAGGACCTCAACAAGGAGAAGAAAGAGGCACTGAGCAAGGTGGTAATTTGTTTGTTTGTTTTTGATGGAACCAGGGATTGAAGCAAGGTAGCAATTCGAAGATTACCTCCTACTCTGACTAAGGAAGGAGCAACTTCAGTAACATCTTCAACCTATGCCTGAGCATGATTATTTTGAGTTTTTTTTTTTTTTCTAATGACACTAGTCTGTATCTTCATATGTATGCCAGAACATACATCAACTTTAAAAGCCAGGAGGACATTATTTTGTTCAGGGATCAATTTGATAGTTACATATCCCTTGACAATAAAGGTCAGGAATATCCTGCTATAGTAGAATTTGCACCTTTCCAAAAAGCTGCAAAAAAGGTTAAGAAAAGAGATACTAAATTTGGGACTATCAATGATGATCCAGAATATAGGAAGTTTTTGTAGAGTTACATCACAGATAATGAGAAAAATGACATCTACTCCAGAGACATAGTTAGAAGAAATAGAAGCTAAAAATAGAGAATAGCTAAAAAAACAACCCCACTTTTGAGCTTCCTGAAAAATAAGCAGAGAATGAGAGAAAAGGGAAGAAAGAAGGCAGCAAGAAATAGAACAAAAAGGCAGAGAAGAAGAGAGAAGAAAACGAAAAGAAGAAGAGAAATGTAAAAGAAAACATATAGAGAAGCTGAAGAAGATAGAGTTCCAGAAAGGGTCAAATTAAAGGATGAACCAAAATTAAGTTGCTCAAGAAACCAGAAAAAGATTGAAAATAATTGGATAAAAAGAAAAAGCCAAGAAACTGGATGAAAAGAATCTGAAAGATGAGAGAGCCAGTAGGCAGAGCCGCACACTGCCCAAGCATTCAGAAGGCGAGCCTAGAGATGACAAGCTAAAGAGATCTGAAGATGAGAGTGGCAGAGACCACAGGGAGAGGGACCAGGGCTGTGAAAGAGAGCAGAAACACATATTGAGAGAGAGAGAGAGAGAGAGAGAGAGAGAGAGAGAGAGAGGCTGAAGCAGTAAGAAGAGGAGCACCGCAAGCAGAAGGAGCACTGTAAGAAAGACAAAGCTTATTAAAGGAAAGAACAAGAAGTTAAAAAAGAAAAAGAAGCACTTCAGGATAAAGGAGAGCAGAATGAAGGTACAAGAGAAAGTGGTCAGGAGAGGTGTCATAAGAAACAAGGGTGCCCAGCAGTGCAGCCAAGCAGGAGCTCGAAGCCCACCACCTGCGCCTCTGGTGACAGCGCCTTGCCCACAGATTCAGCAGTAGGAAAGAAACAGGGAAGCTATGCTGGCCACAGCAAAGAGGGAGGCGAGGAGTCATCGGTCTGGATGCCGCCTCACGACTGAGATGAGTGCACCCTTCCTCCAGGAAGGAAACTGCACCGATACCCATCTGTTCCTCTAAAATAACAGCTTTAGTCTTAATCTGTTTTGTATCGTTGTCAGTAAACATCAACTGCACTCAAAAAAAAAAAAAAAACTTGGTCAGAACATGCTCATCACAGGCTCAAGGGTGTAAAGCTCCATTAAGGACTGACTGCTTGAAAGTACACGAGCCATGAGGTGCCTTGCCCACTCAAAGCCACTAGAAAAGGGTTTCCCCAGGTAGGCCATGCAGGCACTGGAAGTCACTGCAGCCTTGGTCCAAGGAGCCTGCCTACCGCTTGAGCTGACAAAAGACATTTGCATCATTACGTGTGAAAGAAATGGGTGAGGACAAAACTTGTTTTGGTGAAAAAGTCATTTACTGAAAAACAGAAAAGGGCCAGGGAGATAGCTCAGCGACATAAGCTCCTGCCTGGCATGTACAAGGTCCCAACTTCAATCACTGGTACCACAAAAAAAGAAAAATTACACAAGACTGAGACTACAGTTCTCTAGAGAAGAGCCTAGAGGGATACAGGTTCCTACCATCACACAGGCTCCATTCTTGCTGCTGGGGAGATGGCTCAGTGGAATAAGTGCTTCCCTGGCAAGCACAAGGGCCTGAGTTCAATCCCCAATTCCGCAAGTAACAAGTGAAATGGCATATAGTCTTGATGAGGAAATGATTGATTCAGTTTTGGATGGATACTGGTAATATCTCACTGCTCAGTTACTAAAGCTAGAAAAACTGGCACATCACAAACCTTTCTTGTACCATGTCTCATACCTGGTCAGTGACCACGGTCCACCTCAGGTCTCAGCCACGCATAACCTCCTTTTCTGCCCTTACCCCTTTGCTCGCCGTAACATCTCCTAACTGGCTTACCTCCCCACAGCCTCTCATCTGTTCTGTATTTCATCCCCACACTGCCAAAGTTAAATCTTACCATGTTCATGTTTTGGAATAAACAAAATTTCTTAAATAATATTAATAATAAGAACTCATTTTGGTGTTTCATATCTGTCAGTAGCTGTGCTAAAGAATCTGAATTCTCTAGAACCCTTTACAGGGTCCTTCAATGCTCACTACAACTGCCAGTTATAGTTTATCATTAGCAATATTTTACATAATAGCAAAAAAAGTTGCCCACATCACTAAACTAGGATTTATACTCAGGTCTGTGTTTCCAAAGACTATGCTCTTACCTATATGCTAAGAAATCTCTGAAGACAATGAAGATTAAACTATTGGTACAAACTGGCCCAGAACTACTCCTAAAGCCTCCTCTTCAGGGAAAATCTACACACTAACCATAATTTTAAGTAAAACACAATCTAGCTTTCCCTCCCTCCTCACTGCTCTCAGGCAGACATAAAGTATCAGAACTATATCCATCCATCAAGGCCTATTCTGATTATCTGTTCCCCATAGTACTGTTCTTGATCACTCCCAGGCCAAAGTGGCTATCTCTAACAGTATTGTGTTGATCCATTTGTGACAACATTTACTTAATGCTGCTTTAATTTTTATTTATTGTGTAAATATCTGCTAACCATCTAGTATGGGTCAACCACTGGGCTCAGGTAAGCTGCATCTAAAATACTGTCTAGTAAATAACAAATGCTTCAAATTTGGATGATGAAACCAAGAACCATATGAAACTCTGAAGATACGTGAAATATTCTCTGCTATGAGTATGGACCAGAACAAACTGATATGTGGACTGTTTGACTTTTAACTTTATTCCTCAGCAAACTCCGTTTGTCCACTTTAAACCTACACTGCACTTCGGGGGGCCTAGCCAGATAGCCCAGTTGTTTAAAGCACCACTTGGGCAAATGCAGTCAGACTCATAGGACCACAGTTTGATTCCCAGCTCAAGAAGCTGCACGAGACCCATCCTTAAGACAGCCAGAAGTAGCCAAAAAAAACTTAAAAATCCTCTTAAACTGCACTTCATGTAACAATAATTCTGTGCATTTTTAAAGGAGTTGGGCACTGTCTCTTATGTGGAAAGAATCTGTGAATTACTGTTTGGGAAGAAATCAGAACCCTTGGGAAGAAACTACTGAATGAACACACAGCAAATAAAATATTTGGAGTTCATGGGTTCACTGAAGGACTTTTATAATATTTATCCCCATTTTCTACCATTATTCTCCTAATGACACAGAAGAGTTAAGTTAAAATTGTAAGAATAGGGGCTGGGGAGATAGTTCAGTAGAATAAGTGCTTCCCTGGCAAGCACAAAGGCCTGAGTTCAATTCCCGGTTCCACAAAAAAAAAAAAAAAAAAAAAAAAAAAAAAAAAAAAAAAAAAAAAAAAAAAAAAAAAAAAAAAAAAAAAAAAAAAAAAAAAAAAAAAAAAGTTTTTTAGCTCTAAAGGAAACTGTCTCCGATTAACAAAAAAAAAGCTATAAAATACCCTACTGTCACCATCCTGACCATGTACTCTCTGCCTCACCACTCAGCCTGTGAGTAACTCACATGGATGGGGGATAGAAGGCTGACTGCGCCTGAAGCACGATTTCAGTCTCTTGGCGTTTTTCTGGATAGTTTAGGTAACTGGGAAGAAGCTGCAGATGAAATACAATTCTTTTTTTTTTTTTTTTTGTCTTTTTGAGACAGGGTCTCACTATGCAGTTCAGGCTGGCTTTAAGCTCATTTTGTAGCTCAGGCTGGTCTCGAACTCACAACAATCCTCCTGCCTCAGCCTCCTGAGTGCTGGGATTACAAGCGTGCACCACCACACCCAGCTCTGAAATACAATTCTTTTCCATCTGCCAACCTTGTCTCAGAAATAATGAGGAAGGTTCTGGTCCCTCAGCCTTGAGAAGAACCAATCCACATTCAAGACAAGCTTGTCTTACCTGTTTGGGACATGAAGCTTCACTATCCCATTCCTTCTCCTCTGCAAACCGGAACTGTGAAAAGGAGTCCCCTAGGAATTGAAAAATCAATAAAATTTTATGAAAAGTACAAGGAAACTCTCATTATCTCTAACCTTCCCTTCTCAGAGCAAAAGTACCTGAGGATCAGTGGAACAGAATAAGAGATGCAGATGCAACTTCAAACATACTCAGCCACCTTATACTTGACAGAAGAGTTAAACATGGTCAGTGGAAGAACAAAAGTCTCTAGTAAGTGGTGCTGGAAAAACTGGCTTTCCACATGCCAAAGACTACAAAGAGACCCGTGTCTATCACCACTTCTAAACTAAAGTCAAAATAGATCAAAGATCTAAATATTAAAACAGAAACAAACATACTGGAAGAGAAAGTAAGTAGAAATCTTGAGAACGGGGTAGGCACAGACTTCATGAACATAACCCAGATCACTTCAAAGTGATACTTCAAAGAATTAACAAAAGGGGTCACACCTTATTAAAAAGCTTCTGCGCAACAAAGGAAATCATCAACAAAGTAAAAAGGCAACCCACAGACTTGGAAAAAATTATAGCCAGTTGTCCCTGAGGCAAACGACTTCTATCTTGAACATAGGAAGAATTATTAAAAATCAGAACCCCCCCCCCAAAAAAAAAATCAGACCACCAAAATTCAAAGACCCAATCCAAAAAATGGGCATCTGAAAAGAATGCACACTTCTCAGATGAATAAAAATTGCAAATAAATAAATGAAAAAATGCTCAACATCTATGGTCATTTGAGAGATACAAATTAAAACTACACTGGGATTCCATCTCACCCCAGAAAGAATGGCTAACATCAAGAAATAAACCAATGGGCCAGGGAGATGGCTCAGTGGAATAAGCTTTCCCTGGAAAGCGCAAAGGCCTGAGTTCAATCCCTGGTTCTGCAAAAATAAATAAACAAACAACCCATAGTAAATACTAAAGGGGTGGTGGGGGAAAAGGAACCCTCCTTTTTAGTGAGTGTACATTAATGAGACTACTAAGGAAACTAGTGTGGAGATTCTTCAAAAAACTAGAATTAGAGGTCCCATTCAACCCAACTATTCTCCTTCTGCAACACTGCCAGAAGAATTAGAAACATCATACCATACCAATAGATGTGCACCCATGTTTATAGCACCACAATTTGTCATAGCTAAATCTTGGAAGCAACCAAAATACCCATCACCCTAGGAATGGATGAAAAAGATACAGGATTTTTATACAATTTTTATACTCAGCTATAAAAAGATAAACTTGAGGATTTGTAGGGTAAATGGATATAACTAGAGACCACACTCACAAGTGAAATAAATGAGACTCGCATGTGTAAACATTGTACTGTCTCACTAATGTAAGAACCTGAATGAGTAAACAAAATCTAAAAGGTACAACAGATATTGTGAACCTGTTCAAAAGAAAAGAGTAGGATGAGGAAAAAGAGAAAAGAAATAAACAAGAAAGGGAAAATAACATGCAAGGGAGGTAGCTCAGTGATCTAAGTGCCTGCTTGACAAGCATAAGGACCTGGGTTCAATCCCTAGTACCACATGCCACACCAGCCCCAGAACCCTGGGCATGCTGTGCAGACCCCTGAAACCAGGAATGGTGTAATCCCTGCAATCCCAGCACCAGGGAGGCTGAGACAGGAGGATCACTAGGAGTTCAAGCTGTATAGCGAGACCCTATGATTGATAGATAGACAGACAGACAGACAGATGATTAAAAAATATTATATATATATATTATATATATATATATATATATATATATATATATATATATATATATGGGATAGCTTGGATAATTGTATTGCTGATTTCTGAAGGTCTACTGAAGGAGCAGGTAATGCTTAAACTTTTTTCTCTTTTTAATTTTTTCACTAATTCTTCATGCTTATATCTGATAATCTGAACAACTAATTTGAAGATAGCACTATGCAATATAACCATTATTGAATTCCTATTATTTTGTTCAGTGAAATTCTATATCATTTCTGCATGTCTTTTTTACTATTTTTAATTAAAAAAATAATAATAATATGTCAGGGTCCAGGGAGATGGCTCAGTGGAATAAGTGCTTCCTGGCAAGCACAAAGCACTGAGTTCAATCCCTGGTTCTGCCAAAAAAAAAAAAAGAAAAGAAAAGAAAAGAAAAATAAAATGTCATATATTTTCAGAATATCTAGTGAATGAAGACAAAAAGAAAAAGGAAAAAAAAAAAAAACTTAAGGACTGGTGACATTAGATCTTCTTCCCTGCAGATCTTGTAGAATTCAACAGTGAATCCATCTGGATTTTGACTTTTCTTATTCTGCAGGTTTTTTTTTAATTACTGCTTCAATTTCATTGCCTGTTACTAGATTTTTCAGATTTAATGTTCTCTTGACTCAGTTTTGCTAATTATGTGTATCTAGGAATCGGTCCATTTCTTCCAGATTGTCCCATTCCTTGGGCATGCATGATGCCTAGCCAGTGCCATGCTCAGGGCTGGACACCAAATTCTCCTGACTCCCAGCATTTATTATTGCGCTTAGTTGCAGTAGTAATCTTACTAATAAAGCTATCTCCATTACTTCACTAGGATTCTCTGCATTTCCAAAACAAAACAAATACTCAGTATTTTATGATGTTTCATGTCCCAACATTGTAGGCAGCTGAGTTAGAAATATTACAGGCAATCAGACAGGGATAGGCCCTCGAAAGGAGCTGGTATGGAAGACTAGAACTTGCAGCTTAGGACGGTCAGGCACTCCCGCTGTGGGCTGGACCTCAAGGCAAAAGAGTAAACAAATGCAGCCACATACCTCCCTAGGGATGGACATCAGGGAATGAGATTCTAAATAAGTCTCCAACACGTTGAGAAAACCAGGAAGAGTCACTAACTCAAACTCCCTGCTCCGTATGCAGGCCCACCTGCTATGTGATTCGCTTCCCCATTTGACCCCAATTTAATCAATTTTACCTGAGTAAAATCATGTTTGTAATCTTACCGGTGAACCATAGCATCACCCCACCTCCAGCCCACCTTGTGCGTTCCCATGCTTCCCATCTTGGACCCACCTCATCTCATGGTTTTGCTCTATAAAAATCCCTTAAAAGGACAGGTTCTGAGTGTTGGGGAGAGCTTCCAGCTTCCCTGCACCCACGGGACCTCTCCAGATCAAAACCTAGGAATGCCTTGTGAGTGAGACCTTCTGCCATGCCCTTGGGACCCCTCCACCCCTCTGGAGTCCTCGCCCAAGCCCTCCAAGTAAGTGAGAACTTCTGCAACGCACTCGGGACCCCAAGATCCAGCCAAAGCCCAGGCCTGGCTAGTGTGTGAGAGAGCTTCCAGCTTGCCTGAGCTCACGGGAACTCTCCGAACCAAAACCCAGGCACATCACATGAGTGAGACCCTCTGCTGTGCCCTCATGACCCCTCTACCCCTCCATAGGCCCCGCCAAGACCACTGAGTAAGTGAGAACTTCTGCGATGCTCTTGGGACCTACAGATCCAGCCCAAGCCCAGGACTGGCAAGTGTGTATGCTCCTCTGTGCCAGAGGGGCACAACAGGTTCACTTCCAAAAGCTGCAGCAGGAAGGAGCGGAACACAACAGCTAGACCCAAGCCAGGCACAAGTGGATAAACTCAAACTTAATAGAGCTGCACTCGAGTTTCAGTAGGTGCTAAGTTTATAACTGCACCAAAGCTCTACACCAAAGGTCAGGGCTCTAAGAAATGACAAAGAGAAGGAACAAGATGCAATATAAGACCTCGAGCCCAACCAGAACAAGTGCAGAGGACACCAAAAATGTATGAATTAATAGCGCCAGAAGTAAAGAAACAACAGCAGAAATATATAAATGAACTCAGAGCAGAATTAATCTCTGAAATAAAGAAACAAATCTCTCAATAGCATCTGAAGAATTAAACACAGAAACATACGGAGGAAACCCAATCGAAAAAAAAAAAAATTGTGCAGTAAAAGAATTAATAACTGCTTCTTTTTTTAAATTTATTAATTTATTTTTTATTTCATTGAAGTACAAATACCAATCAGACAGTTTCAAGACACCTTAACAAGACAGATTCGATAGATTAATACACTGCAAACTGTTTTCATAATGCTTTGGTATCGTACAAGGTGCATACATGATATTATATTTACAGATATTATTTTAGCAGATGTCTCTTATCAGTAAATTAAGAGTGTAGCTGCTTGCTTATCTTATTTTTTATACATGAATTATATCAAAAATTCAATAATTATTTTCCTAGTTGATGACCATAGTACTAGAAATAACTGCTTCTAAAGAAGACATTGATAAAACAAATAGAGGAGATTAGAAAAATGATGGATTCCTTGAATGACAATACAGGAAAGAGATCACATACAGCACAGTCAAAGAGGTATACAGAAACTTACAATCCCAATCACAAGCTTGCAAAACAATTTGAGTCTCAGATCTTGAAGATGCTGGTGCAGTTAAAGGTAAGAAAAGATCTCTTAACAACAACTAGGATGCAGGAAAAAATAATTCATCACCTGCAAGACGATGCAAAGATGAACAATGTGAGACTAACAGGCAACAATGAGAGAAAGGGAGTCAATACAAATGACATAACAAGAATATGGGCAGAAGTAATAGCAGAAAATTTCCCAAATATGAGGAAAAATCTGACATTCAGGTAACTGAACCATACACAAAGCCAAAATAAATGCAACCCAATTAAAAATACAACAAAAAATATAATAGTCAAGATCCCAGAAATCCAGCACAAGAATAATAATATACTGAAAGCTGTTAGAGAAAAGAAGCAGATCACATTCAAAGGAAAACCCACCAGAATTACGACCGACTTCTCTTCATAAACCATGAAGGAAAGAAAAGCATGGAGCAGAGTACTTCAAGTCCTCTATGAAAACGAATTCCAGCCCAGACTACTATGCTCTGTTAAACTCTCTTTCAAGTTGAAGGAGAACTGAAATACTTGCATAATAAAGAACTAAAGAACTTCATGATGACAAAGCCATCCCTACAAAGGCTACTGAAAGATGTTCTAGTGAGGGACCACAATGATCAGAACTCTATGAACAAGAACAGAAGGAACCCACTAAATAGGGCAAACAGTTAAACACAGAACAAAAAGAAGTAAACAACAGCAGGTAAATAACATGTTAAGCTTAAGTCAACACATCTCAATTATAACCATCAATGTAAATGGACTCAATTCACCAATTAAGAGAAATAGACTGGCACAGTGGATTAGGAAACAAAATCCAAAAATATGCTATATACAAGAAATACACTTAACTCAAAAAGACATTCATAGGCTTAAAGTCAAAGAATGGAAAACAATACTACATGCCTCAGCACCTCAGAAGGTAGCAATCCTGTTCTCAGACAGTCTGAATTTCAAACCAATAATGATCAAATGAAATAAAGAAGGCCATTATGTACTGGTTAGGGGAAAAATTCAAGAGGAAGAGGTAACACTCATAAATATCTATGCACCAAATACGGGAACACCCAACTATAAAAGACAAATCTTAATGGACATGAAAAATCTAATATTCAATACCACAATGTTAACAGGAGACCTTAACACCTCCTTATCCCAAAAAGATAGGTCAAGCAGACACAAAATTAGCAAAGAAGTAGCAGAACTGAATCAGAGCTTCAAACAAATAAATTTGCTGGACATATACAGAGTTTTCTACCGAAACACATCTGAATACACATGTTTTTCAGCTGCACATGGGTCATTTTCTAAAACAGACCACATATTAATCCATAGGTCATCTTTAAGTATATAAAGAAAACAGAAATTATCCTATGCATGCTATCTGACCACAGTGCAATCAAACTAGAAATATACAAGATAACAGAAAAACAGCATAAATACATGGGAATTAAACAACACATTTCTCAGCAATTAAAGGGTCACACATGAAATCAAGAAATTCAACAATATCTACAATTTGATGAAAATTCAAACACCACTTATCAGAATTTATGAGATGCGATGAAAGCAGTTCTCAGAGGGAAATTTATAGCTGTGAATTCACACATTAGGCAAACAGAACTGGAAGAAATAAACACCCTAATGCTGCACCACCAACATTTAGAAAAGGAAGAGAAAATCAAACCGAGAGCCCAAAGATGGGAAGAAATCATAAAGATTAGAGCAGAAATTAATTCAATTGAGATGAAGAAAACAGTACAAATAATTAAGAAATTAAAAAGCTGGTTCTTTGAAAAACTAAATAAAATTGACAAGCCCCTAGCTAAGCTCATCAAAAAGAGGAAAGAAAAAATTAAAATGTAAGGATTGAAAAGGGTGTAATCACCACAGACCCAGGGGAAATCCAGAAGATTATCAATAGCTACTTTGAGAATCTTTACTCTCACATAATAGAAAACACAGCAGAAATGGACAGATTCCTTGAAAGATACAAATTATCAAAACTCAATCAAGAAAATATAACCAATAACAGCCAATGAAATACAAAATGTAAGAAAAAGCCTGCCGACAAAAAGAAGTCCAGGTCCTGATGGATTCACGGCTGAATTCTACAAGAAATTTATAGAAGATATAATTCCTATACTCCTCAAACTCTTCAATGAAATTGAAATGGAAACAGTTCTCCCAAACTCATTCCTAGAGGCAAGTACTGGACTGATACCAAAACCAGGGAAAGACACAACTAAAAAAGAGAACTACACGCCAATCTCTCTCATGAACACAGATGCAAAAATACTCAATAAAATTCTAGCAAACACAATACAGCACATAATTAAGAAGATCATACACCATGACCAGGTAGGATTCATCCCAGAGATTCAAAGATGTTTCAATATTCGAAAACCTATAAATGTAATACACTATATCAATAGAGTGAAATCTAAAAACCACATGATCATTTCAACTGATGCAGAAAACGCTTTTGATGTTCAAAGTCCTACAGAAAATTGGAATACAAGGCCTCTACTTCAATCTGATAAAACTCACCTATGACAACCCAACACCTAATATAATTCTAAATGGGGAAAAACTGAAATCTTTTACTCTCAGATGTGGTACAATATAAGTATGTCCTCTAGCACAGTTCCTATTGAATATAATTCTGGAATCAATAGCTAGAGCCATTAGACAAAAGGAATAAGAACAGGTAAATAAAAGGAATAAGAATAGGTAAAGAAGAAGTTAAATTATCATTATTTGCAGATGACATGATACTTTCCTTGGCAGAATTGAAAAACTTCACCAAAAAGCTACTAGGGTTGGTACATAAATTCAATAGCATAGCAGGACACAAAGTCAATACTCAAAAGTCAATAGCATTCCTCTACACAGGTAACAAACACAATCAGAGGGTAATTAGAGAAACAATACCTTTTACAATAGCACCATAGAAAATGAAAAACCTTGGAACTCATCTAACTAAATAAGTCGAAGATCTTTTCAAACAAAATTACAGTACTCTGAAAAAAGAGATCATAGAGGATTTCAGAAAATGGAAAGATATTCCCTGCTCCAGATAGGAAGAACCAACATCGTGACCATACTCCCAAAATTGCTGTACAGACTTAATGCGATCCATATAAAACTGCCACCAACATACCTTCCAGACCTAGAGAAATTGCTCCGAAAATTTATTTGGAACCAGAAAAGACCTAGAATAGCAAAGGCAATCCTGGCCAACAAAGACAAGGCAGGAGGCATCACAATTCCTGACTTGAAATTATACCACAAAGCTATTGTGATAAAGTCAGCAGAGGACTGGAAATGAAACAAACCTGAGGATCAATGAAATAAAGTAGAAGATGCAGAGGCCTTTACGAACAAGACTCACATGATCTCCAACAAAGGGGCCAACATACTCACTGGAAGAAAGATAGCTTCTTTAACAAAGGGCACTGGGAAAACTGGTTCTCCACATGCTGAAAACTAAAACCTGACCCAGGTCTATCACAGTGCACTAAGCTAAAGTCAAAATGGATTAAAGATCTAAACATTAAAACAGAAACATTCAATCTCCTGGAAGAGAAAGTAGGAGGAACTCTTGAAGACAGAGGGGTAGGCAAAGAGTTCATGAACAAAAGTCCAATGGCACAGGTGATACTAGAAATAATTAACAACTGGGACCTCTTCTTATTGAAACTTCTTTCATGTCAAAGAAAATTATCAACAAAGTGAAAAGACAACCCACAAATTTAAAAAAAAAAATCTTAATAATCACTTAGACAAAGTTCTGCTTTCTAGAATTTATGAAGAACTAAAAAACATTAGGGCCTCTAAATTTAAAGACTCAATCTAGAAATAGGCATCCAAGCTGAACAACACTTCTCAGAGGATAAAATTAAGGAAGTGAATAAATAAATAAGTAAATGCTCCACATCACTAGGCATTTGTGAAATGCAAATTAAAACAACACTGAGATGCCATCTCACCCCATAAAGATGGCTATCATAAATAAATCAAGCAACAACAAATGTTGGAGAGGATATGGGGAAAAGGGAACCCTTCTCTACTGCTAATGGGAATGCAGCCTGGTACAACCATTATGGAAATCAGTGTGGAGACACCTTAAAATACTAGGGTTGGAAATCCCATTCTAGCCAGCTATCTCCCATCTGGGAATTTTCCTGGAGGAAAACCTCATATCATAGTGATATATGTGTACCTATGCTTATAGCAGCACAATTTGTTATAGCCAAATCTTGGCAACAACCTAGATGCCCATCACCTGAGGAATGGATAAAAAAGATTTGGTGTTTTTATACAATGGAGTATTACACATCTATAAAGAATGATAAACTTGAAGCATTTATATTTAAGTAGATGCCACTCAAAGATATACTCATAAATAAAATAAACCAGTCCCACATGTGTAAATATCATATAGTCTCCCTAGTATAAGATCTCAAAAGAAGAAATAAAAATAGAAAGGTATAACACAATTAAAAGGAAAGCGAGAAACTGAGGATTGGGCAACAAGGAGAGGGAAAGGAGAAAAGCTGGGAAATATGGCAGGGGCAAAGCCATACATTTATACACACAAGATGGGTAAAGCAATGATCTAGAGAAACATCAGCAGGTTTTTGAAAGTAGCAGTTAATTGGTAGGACTCTCACCCTGACCAACTGTATATACTGATACCTGTGAACCAACCAACTGCACTGAAGATAGCCATGTGTAATAGAAGGGTCATGCTTGGAATGCCTGTCATTAAATACGTACTGCTTGTCATAACATACCAGTTGTTACCCTACTGTCTCTCAAGTAAATGTTTGTTTTTTTTAAAGGGTAATAAATGAAAAAAATACACAAGAAATAAAATACAAAGACAGGTTCCTAGGCAACCCACTCCAGTCCCCTTCAGTCACTCTCTCAGACAGAAGCTTTGTTTCACCCAATAAATACATTTTGCTTTTAACCTCGTTGGTCCTCAAATTCATTCTTCAGTTTTAGAGAACAGGAACTCTGCCCAGGTATCTTTCAGGTTGGGAGTTTCATTCCCCTATATCACTAATATTACATATGTTGACAATGTTTGAAGATATGAATATCTAAGCTAAACATTAAAGAATCATTCATTTTAGAGGTTTCTTAGCTAACACCTATCCCATACTACTTTTAAAAATAAGGTTTTTTAAAACAGACCTTTAATCTGAGAATGACAGCATTGATGAAATATACACTAACCCCATCACTATATGTATAGCAGTCGGGGATCTTACTCTGCCTAACATATTCAAAGTCTCCTAACCCATGCGCTATGTCCAGAGGCAAAGTGCATAACAGACTCGTTAGAATTTCAGTTACCATCATGCTATCTAAATGCTTACCATCTAGTCACTGACAACACTGCTCTTAGTGTTTTGCTTACCCATTCAGAACCATCAGCAAAACAAGCTTTTAGAATAATAGAAACATAAATAATAGAAACATAAAGCCTCCAGGTTATTCAGGTGGCACTAAATGAAACAAGCTTTATCTTTGCAGAAAGGGACTTATAAAGACTGTTGGACAACACAGGCAGGTGTGCAGGAAGAATAAATGCAAAAGATGGAAAATCTGTCTATGACTAATAACCAGTTCCTATTATTTGGTAGTAGAAATTCCTCAAACTGATACTCTTTCTGTCTGCTTCAACCTTTTTGTCATAAAATCAATATAGTGGTTCCTCCTATAAGAAACCAACTCTAGAAAGTAAGAGGGAATTTACCACTAGTTGTGTATGCCCACTTCATCTAAGCTCTGTTTTCTTGGCTGCTATCATGATCCCCTTCCCCTTTACCCTGTAACTCTTAGACTATTCTCTCAACCAGGATCTAAGTGCGTGAAAAATCATAAATGAACCATAGGCTGACCAAGTTAACAGAGAAACTGCCAAAATAGTCACTACACTGGCTGCCATAGATCTTTTCTGTGAAGCTGCCTCTTGTCTTCTATGAAAAAGCAGTAATATTTAGAAGGTCAAGGCAGATCCTAAGACCACATACTGACCCAGATCAATCCAGAGAAAAGATGAGCTATGGCACTCAAAAATCCTCACCACTCCCCATTTCTAAAGTCCAGAGATGAATCTTTAAAGACAGAGGTTTTCTGCAGTTGAGTATTTACTCTAAAACAGAGAAGCACTCATTCTACCGACCTCAAATAACAAGGTTGAAGGGTTTTTTTGTTTTGTTTTGTTTTTATTTTTTCTGGCAGAACCTGGGATTTACTCAGACCCTTGCACTTGACAGGGAAGCGCTCATTCTACTGGAGTATTTACTCTAAAACAAAACACCACTGAATACCATCTTTATTGAGGAGGACTATACAGGCCACAAATACCACTGAATATCATCTTTATTGAGGAGGACTATACAGGCCACAAACACCACTGAATACCATCTTTATTGAGGAGGACTATACAGGCCACAAACACCACTGAATACCATCTTTATTGAGGAGGACTATACAGGCCACAAACACCACTGAATACCATCTTTATTGAGGAGGACTATACAGGCCAC
>PVKA01026499.1:0-31653 GCA_004027165.1 Ctenomys sociabilis | reverse complement strand
TGATTAGTATCCTGCAGCATATGCCATTCACTTTGCCTTATCTGACTCAATTGATTTTACTTGTTATACATTTCCTTTTGTATTTCTGCTTTTCGCTTATTATACTAGGGAGACTATACGATATTTACACATGTGTGTCTGGTTTATTTCACTTATGAGTATATGTTCAAGTGGCATCCACTTCAGTATAAATGCTTCAAACTTATCATTCTTACAGAGATATGTTAAAAAGGCTTTACAAATCAACCCAAAAGGCACTCAGTAGCCAAACTCGGAAAATTTTACTGACAACATTGAATCAGGTTTTAATTAAAATTGCTAAATATACATTCATGAGTCAACATATACGTAAAATAGGGAAACAAATCTCCTATGCCAAAAAACACCGAATGGAACATAATTAACTTCTTGTTGTGGGTTGTATGTAAACTTCCTTCAAAAGGAAGAACAGAATTGAAATGATGAAATAAAAGATAACTTCACAGAAAATAAAACTGATCCATCATGCCTCCAACTAGGTTATTAAAGTCAACATCAACAATAATGTCATATTGACAGTATGTATGCTTGATATGTGATACAAATGATCTTTTTACCTCTGTGGTGTTCTCCAAAAATCCTTAACTTCAATTCAATCATGAGAAAAATACCAGAAAATGTTCCAATTGCTTCATTAATTATAACAAATATACATATCAGTGCATCTATCAGTATGGGGGAAGAGTTTGTATAGGGTATATGGGGTCTGCATGTTCTGTTAAACATCTTCCTGACAATTTAAAACTTTTTAAATTAAAACATGTTTATTTAAAAGTAAATAAAATGAACTTAAAAGTCATTTATATACAGGAACTTATATAGAAATGGAAGCAAAACTATGAGTGAAGAAAGCAATACCATTACCCCATACAGTCTGACCACATGATATATGGTTCACCTAGGTCAAAGCTCATGCAAAAGGCCAACATGTACGGGGAAGTGTATAAGGATAGTACATTAATATAAAAGCATGTGGATGGAAACCTGCTTTAGTTGGTAAAACCAAAGTTTGGCATACACATAGCCAGGTATCTGAGAATTATGGAACAAAATATTCCTTCTTTATTCTGGGCAACATGACCGCATTAATGAAGCCTAAGGTTTAATTATGTACATGTACTGAAATCTGACATAAATAGCTCATGCTGAACTTAAAAAATTGAAAATGTCATTCTTCACATATGGTAGTTATACCATATAACCACTTGGCCTAACTGAATTTTTGGGAAAAAAAGCATATGAATTCTTATTTAATTCTATTCAATTTAATCCTACTAGATTTGGTTATTTTTTTTCAAACCTTTAAGAACATTTGAATATTGCTAATAATATTTTGTATATTCTGTCTTCTACTTTTATATTATTTGCAATGGTATAGGCATATTATTTAATGCTGTCATGCTAGTCATTAAAAAGAATTTCAGTGGAACAGAGCTAAAGTTAGAAAATTGTCTACACTGATTAGCACATTTTTAACACTGTTATTTTAAACTACTAGCCTATCTGCCATTTGGCCATTGTCATCTAGCTCTCTTTACTCTGTTTTACTCTCAAGGACATTTTGAAAAACCGTCAAATGCCTTGGTGAGGTGGACACTGTTTGTTTGCCTCCTGAGATTTCTGGGAAGCAGTTCAACAAAAAGCAGGTATCCTCCACAGCACCTGAAGCATATGTGTCCCATGCGGTCATCAATCTGGAGACAAATAAAATATATTAGGCCACCATGAACAGAGGTACTGAAGGAGAGATTCAAATATTTGGCAAAACTTACAAGTCAGAAAGAGTAGCCTCTAAATTTCAATTATTGGCTTGAAGCTAATTTTCATATGTGTGTTTTACGTAAACTGTTCCAGGATAAATAGCAAAGATATACTTTATCAAATAAGAATTAATGTGCTTCCTGCACAATACCAAGGGAACTACAGAGTACATAACTACTTATAAAATCTCCATGATAAGATTAATAGAAAGGCCAGTAAAGTTTAATACAATTAAGGAGAGGCAGTATAGTGCTGATTAATATTAATACCACAATTTGGAATCTCAGAATTGGCCTCAAGTCTTAATTGTCAATGACAATATGACATTGTGGAAGTTACTTAACTTTGTCCACCTTATTTCCTTATCTGTAAACTAGGGAGGATAATAATATTGTTACTTTACAAAACTATTATAAAAATTGAACATAACAATGACTGTTTGCAATTTTTATTTTCCTAAGAGAAATCAATGTACACTGACATCACTGACAATTATGTGAGTTTGGTCCATGCAAAGGCTAAGCAATGATCCTTCTTTCATGGTCATTAACAATTCTTTAAATAATAAATTACTGAATTTTTCTTAAAATTACCTTATGTGAGCAAATCTATGAATTAGGTCAGGAAAACTTGTAGTAGTACTCTGAAAGATTACTTTTGAGAGGTCCAGTCTGTATTCAGGAACCACAATAGAGCTAGTTATATGCCTTAATTCATGCCCATTTAATAAATATATTAAATATTTATAGGCTGGCACAAACAACTGTTTTTTTAAGGTTAGATTTCCCAAACCTTTGAGACTGTTGGTTTTAAGCACATTTTGCCAAGCCTTTTTATATATCAAGAAAGTATTTAAAGCCTAGGTAAATATGTACATCATCTGATAAAGCTTGGTCTTTAGTGTGGTTTCAGACTGGTATACACCAAATCATATTTTCCCTTTTTAGTTTTACAAACTTGCTTTTTCTCAACTCTAACACATTACTGGGAATACGATATCATGAGAATAGGTTCATAAGTCTTGCCCCTCCACTTGCAAGTCAACAGATATAGTAAACACTGGCAAAAAATTGAGCAAAACCTATAGTAAGATCAGGGAAAGAACTCTTAAAATCCTTTTAGGGCAATATTGAAGGATATCAATGACAGAAGGAACTTTTGTAGTAACCCAACAAATCAAAAAACTCAAGTTAGAAAGTTGAAAATACATTCAAGTTTAAGAGAGTAAAAATGATAGAGGATATCAGGGATAACGTATAGAGAGGATAGGGCAATGAGATAGTTCAGCAAGCTAAGCACATGCTTAGGCAAGCACAGGGACCACATATCAATCTCCAGCACCACATGCCACACCGGCCCCACCCCCACATGTGCTGAGCTAGCCTCAGAGACCGCGTGTGGTGGCGCATGCCTGTTATCACAGTGCTGGGGAAGCTAAAAACAGGAGGATCACTACAAGTCTGAGCTACGCCGTGAGACTCTGTACCAAATATATAAAAAAGAAAAAGATAAGCAGGATAGAGGATAGAGGAATAAAGTAGATATGAAGATAAAGGTATGAAACAGAAAACTCAATGTGAAACTCTTAGAAGTTGAGAGTATTTTATAATATCCCATTTTTATGTCTCCTGATACATCTTTAAAATAATACCAAATTATCAAACTTATCAGATTTTATAAGTTTACAAAAGTAATCTAAGAAAGAAACAAAAAAAGAAAGAAAGAGAGAGAGAAAGAAAGAAAGAAAGAAAGAAAGAAAGAAAGAAAGAAAGAAAGAAAGAAAGAAAGAGACAGGAATTTATCTTTTAAATGAGCTTGGCATAGTAACACATGCTTGTAATCCCAGCATTTAGGAGACTGAGGCAGGAGGGTCATTGTGACTGCTAGGCCAGCTTGGGCTACAAAATAAGTTCAAGGCCAGCCTGAATGAACTGAACACAAGACTCTCTTAAAAATAGAAAACAAAACAAAAAAGTAAGGTATGTTATGTACATTTATTATCAGATCAATCTGGCTCTTTGGCTAGTTATCAATTATTTGAGGAGAATATCAGAAGTTTGAAATTGAGTCCCTTCAGGAAAGTGAGAAAGCCAAATGCCTCTTCTAAAACTGGGTTAGCTCCTGACAGTAATTATTTCATTTTGTCCTGTTTTTCACAATAAGTAACATAGACAATAAAGTAGTCTACCCTTTCTCAAAGAACACAATCCGTTATCCCGAAACAGTTTGTACTGATCACAGTTTATCAGCAAGCATTGGCATCTAAACTTGACACAAGACTCACCTTCAATGAACCAGCAAGTTTTGTTTCAATGCTGTATATCTATCCGCTACTGCCACTCTTTACCCACCAGAAGTGGTGAAGGTATGTACGATACCAGCTTGTGCCTAAAGTAAAAGGCCAAAACAGCAAATGAAGAAAGCTGTCTTGGTGGTAAAATTCTCCTGTTTAAATTATCTCTGGTCTTACCTCCACCTTACAGTGTCATCCTACTGATTCACAAAGCCTGTAATACAAACTTTCATGACATAAAATGTTTAAGATGAGAGTGACAAACCAGTAAACAATAAAAGGATACAAGCATCACTCTACTCTTAGTGGATATAGAGGGATAACAAATCAGCATTCATTCAATGATGCTGATAAGCGGATAAATTGTTGATCAACAGTAGATGAAGCAAACTCACATCAAAAAATAGAAACTGTAAGAAGAAACTTTAATAGGAGAAAATTGCGTCATGTAAGATAAAAACTAAATGAAAGACAAAATAAAGTTTTTTGAAAAAAAGTTTTTTGAAAAATTAGTTTTCAAATTATTTTTCAAATAAAATTATTTTTCAAATAAAGTTATTTGAAAAATTAAAAGCAGAATAGTATAACTTAAAAACTTAGATCTTTTCAGAGAATACAAAATATGTTAAAAACACATAAGCATTTCACAAAGCTATCTAAGGAATGTTTTGCTCTTTGAATGTTTGTAATAAATTTGTCTGCTAAATTGTCAGGTCTGGATTTCTGTGGTTAATCACTTAATAGCATTCTTATACTTTCAGTTTTAGCATATATTTCTGTACAAAATTATTTGTGACTTTAAAATACTTAAATTTGGCCAGCTGTGATCATCTCAAACTAAACATAATATAGCAATAAAATCATAAGTCATTATTTCCTAAGTTATTCTGAGAAAAACTAATGATCTATGTGTTATTAGGCACGTTTAAAAGAACTTAAAACACTTTTAAAAAGTACTAGCCAACATTTACTGCATGATCTGTCTCCAAAAGACACTAGAGCACACAGCATTCTGCAAACTTATTTTCTGTCTTCCAAAAGAATGTCTTTCCATTAAACACAATTTAAAATTGCTGTAGTAAACACTCTTGTTAAAATAAGGAAAAACACAATAATGCTTCTGCTATCTTTATTAATACTGTTATAGAATATTTAGTTCATGTGGTCAGAAACTGCTATAAATTCTGAAAGAATATATAAGTATTACTTCTTGATATGATTGTTTACTAAGAAAAACTCAAAACCAATTACAAATATCTAAAATTTATAAATTTTGAGAAATCATTAATTGAAAATGATCTATGAAAATAATTCTATGCAGCAAATATGAACACAATGGTCATTATCAGTATCATTATGTTTCCTTTATGTTTGAGCTATCTAGCAATATATTTATCATACATTATATATGATTTAAATGAAATATTCTTAAAGGATATAAAATGAGTCAACATACCATGTTTCTAGAAAGTAATGCAGTTCTGAAGTACTCAGCAATGTATCAATTTAAAACAATCCCAGCTCAATTCCAATTTACTTCTGGAGAAACCTATTAACTGCAATGTTCATATGATAAAACAGACATATAAGCATAATTGGAAAAAAAGGTAAAAAATAAACATAATAACAGCAATAAAATGACTCACTCTAACAGATAGGAAGCCTTATTTGTAACTCAACAACAGCAGGCTGATACATTGGGGTTAAGGCCCAGAGAGATTCCAAAAAAGAACAAAGTATGATTTTGTACACTTCAAATGTAGGCAGGAGGCAAATAGCTAAAGTAACCTAATTTGGGGGGGGAATAAATTAGGATATCTAAATCTACATAGCAAAAGAATTTCTGACAGGGAAATGTTTTAAAAAACAAAACCATAAAAGGAAAAATAAGATAAGCTTTACATAATCTTGGGATATGCTAACCCATCTAAACATGACATTACGAGCAGAAGGCAAAAAGGAAAAGCTTTTTCCATTTTCAAATTTTTTATTTTTAATTATTTTAATGCATTTTCCCTGTGCACAAGAGAAATAACTGAGAAAATCAAAAAGATACACTTTTCTTTATACATAGCAGTTAAAAGTAATGCAAACACCACATGACACTTTCATTTAAAGTTACATTTCCAATTACAAATCAAAATGCATATTAGGGTCTCTTTATGAGAGAAGGTGAAAAGGAAATCTTAGGTAAAATGCACTTCTTGGCATTACTACACTGATCCTTCAGGCTGCACAAAGATTAAGGTCTTATACAGTCAACCTGCAAATTTTGTCACAATATTACACTGTAAGATTTCTGTACAATTAAATGTATACTTAGAGATACCAGGATAAACATTTCTACTATATTTTAACTTAACTTGCCTAGTCAACATTTTCACTGAGTAATTTATCAAATATGCTGTAAGGTTCTACACAATTGTGAAGACATACCAAGCTCCAGAAATATTTCTTGCATTCTTTCTTATTTTGGGTATACATATTCTGCTCAGAGATTCTACTGCAATACTTCTAGATGTACAGTTCCAATTGTGCTTGCTGTATTGTATACAAATATAGCAAAACAATCAATAAATGGTACAAATCTTACAGCATTTTGCTAGGTAAAATACATGCCAAAATCACAATAAGCAATATTGTACCACAAATTAGAGAGCTTCAAATAATTTGCTTCTGTTTTTAGTATCTTCATTCTACATTAAATTACTATCATAGGCTAATGTTTAAAATGCAAATAAATTGGACATTTGTAGCACAAAACTTGTTCACCCAACTGTGAAGGCTGATACCTGAATCCAAAAGTCACAACAAATGCTAAATAAAGAGAAGTGTCTGCATGCAACACCTATGAGTGAAACAGCATTGATTTCCACCATTCAAAACAGAGAAGATAACCAAAAGATGAAAAGGTAGAAGAAAAAAAAAGAAACAAAAGAGCGGAAAATGCAGGTAGGAAAGGGGGAGGGCTGGTGGAAGGATGCAGGGAGGAACAGGAAAAGATAGAAAAGAAGGAAAGGAGAGATTCGAATTTAAAATACATCATCATTAGATTTATAACTAGACAGATTTAAAACAAAATGAAAGTAAAGCACAATTTTGTGTATGTTTAAAGATTTTAGAGCCATTATCAAAAATAAGATACATTTTTTTCAAGGTACAGAAATGTAATTACGATGGCTGGGAGCCCAGCAGCCTCTCAATAGCTGCATTGATGTCACCTCCTGTTGCTATTAGGGCCTGCAAGTTTGCTTCACGGTTTAAGAACCCCATGGCGTTGAGCTGTTCCAGTTGCTGCTGAAATCTGACTTCTGGATTGGGCAGCTGCGGAGGATTTGCTCCAGCCAGAGCCTGCACCATCTGCTGAATGAACTGCTGGTTGGGTCCAGATTCTGACGTTGGACTTGTGGTTTCACTGGGCACAGAGCTGGACACAGTGGGTGCAGTGGGGCCACCAGAGCCTGTGGAGCCTGTAGGGCCTGCAGGGCCAGGGGGTCCTATGGGCCCAATGGGGCCTATTGGGGTAAAAGGGACTATAGGGCCTATGGGGCCAATGGGAGTGACTGGGCCTACAGGGCCTATGGCGGTTCCCAGCACCCCAACACCCACACCTGGAGTGAAGCTTGGAATCAGGCCAGGTGCTTCAGTGGCTAATGTCTGTAGCCCCTGCTGTATTTGCATTAAAGCCTGCATTGCTCTTGGGTTTGACATGGCTGTTATTGTGTCTGGATTCTGCATCTGCTGCAAGAAAGCCGGGAGCTGTGGACGCATCTGCTCCTGCAGCTGAGGATTTGCAGTGAACAGCGGGCTATTCAGCATCATCTGTGCAGCCAAATCTGGATTCTGGCTTAGAGACTGCATCATGCTTCTCATGTAGGGTGCAGACAGCATATTCTGAATCAACTGGGGGTTTTCTGTTATCTGTTGCAACAGACTCTGCATTCCTGGGGTACTAAAGATGCTAGCAACATAACTAGCTGCAGCCACAGTGCTTCCAGTAGCATTACTGGAGCCACTGCCAGATCCACTGCCACTGCTGGTGGTCGTGATGGTGGTGGCAGAATTCTGGGTAGCTGGCGGTGGGGCCCATGGATTGGGCAATGGATCCCGATTTTCAGTGCGGGAAGGCTGAGTACCTTCCCCAGAGGAGGAACTGCTCCCCACTGAGGCAAATGGATTACCCCCAAATTGCTCTTGTGCAGCATTCAGCATTGGTTCTTGAATGTCAGTATACATGCGCCTTAGAGCATTGTAGCCACCTGGGATGCTTTCGAGATTGCTAAGAGCCAGGTCTTGATTTCTCATCATCTCTTGCATCATGGCTGGATTCCTGGCGATTTCAAGAGTCTGCCTCATTATATCTGGATTGTTGAGCAAGTGACTGATTTCTGGGTTTCTTTGAATCAATTGTTGCATTTGTGGATTGGCCATAATGAGCTGCCTCATCAGATCAGGGTTTGAAAGCATGCTCTGAACAAAGGGATTTTCCATGATTTGGATCATCATCTCAGGGCTGGCCATGAGCTGTTGCTGCATCTGGTTCTGGAGCTCAGAGAAACTAGTAGAGCTTAAACCCAGGCTGCTAAGGCCTGCAAGTCCTCCCAGGTTCCCCAACCCAAAAGGGTTGCTATTTGTGGAAATAGGCGTGGAGTTACTCCTGGGAGTCGACGCCGTGGTAGTATTAGTTCCCGCGGCATTGCTAGGCTGTGTAGTAGACTGGCCCTGAGGTCTATTCTGGCTTTTAATGACCAGATGAACAGTCAGCCCATCATGGATGCCATGCTGAAGCAAGGTATCTTGATCTTTTAAGATCTTTCCGGCAAAAATCAGCACTAGCTGATCGGTTTGGGATTTGAAGCGTTTGGAAATTGCTTCCTTAAATTGCTGGACTGAGCTGTTCTCAGGCACCGCGAACTCCTCTTTCTCTTTGGGAGTCTTCACAGTGACTTTGATGATTTTGGGCTCAGCCGGGGCAGTGGCCGAACCTTGGGCCGCAGCAGGGCCGCGGGAGGGGCGCGGGGGGCCGCTGCTCTCGCCATTCTCAGCCATGGCGGCCGCGGTGACGCAGGCGGGCAGGGAAGCCGCGAGCGAGCGAGACAGCGAGGGAAGGAAGGAGACGCCGCAGCAGGGGACTGGGCCGGCTGGGCGAAGAAAGCGGAGCACTGTACCTCTGTGTTGCGGCTCCCTGGTCCTCCGGTGGCGAGAAGATTCAGAGAAGGCCTTGGGCCGAGGTCTTGACGATCAGAGCTCTGGGCCTCCGCAGCTGCGTTGTGATTAGACAGCGCGCACTCCCAGCAACTCCTGCTCTGACCGCTCCTCCCCGCCCTTTCCCCTCCCCCAGTTCCTTGCTTTCCTCCCCGCCCTGCTCTGCTGACGCGTCGCCAGGCCTTGATTGATAGATTTGACTCTCAAAATTAAAAAAAAAAAAAAAAAAAACAACTTCTACAGGGGGTTGGGAATGAAGGGAGGGGAGGGAGAGGGGGAGAGAGAAACAAAGAGCGAGAAAGGAAGGGACTAGAGTAGAAAAGGGAAGAAATAAGACTGGAGAAAAGAAAAAAGGCGAGGCAGGATGAGAAAGAGGAAATGAGGGAGGAGGGAAGGGAAATCAGCTTTTGTAAAGGATACTGAAAAACAAATGGAGAATAAATTTTAGCAATCTGCAAGGCAAAATGAATGCCTGAATCGAATTGATACCATGTAAAAGACGAAAAACGAATAGTAAAGAACTCTGACAAAGCAAAATCGGAAGAGGGAATTTCCTATCCTACATGAGGGAATGAAAGAAGACTAGGAAGGAGCACACATTTTTCAAAAGAAGTGCAAATGACCAATAGATATATAAACAATGATTAAGCTGGAGTACTTAAAAAAATTCAGATACAATGAGATTCTTCTACTTTTCAGTAATCATACTAGCAAAAAGGAAAATAATGATACACCTTGTCGATAAAGAGCTGTGAAAATGCACTCTCATACTAAAGTGTCAGTTTTTAAAGGAATAAGACCTTTGAAATATTTCCAGCTTTATTTAGAATCAGGTAAAGCTGCAAAAATGTACATTTACAAAATTTAAATACACTGAACATTTTTTAAATAATATTTAAAGGTGTGTTTGCATCTCAGACATACTAGATTATTATACAATAAAATGCTTCGCACTATATTTGAAAATATGTAGTTAATTTATGTAAGATAAATTATCTTTAAAAAACATGAAGTACACTGTAATTACAAAAGGAATAGAATATTTTCACTTCTGAATTTGTATATTTTTGCACAACTAGAATCTATATAGACATGCAAATTTGAGTATCAAAATACAATTTTGAAACTAATTTTTGGACAACTTCTGTATGTAGACTGTGTTTAAGAAAAAATATCTGGAAAGCTATACAGCAGTGTGATACTTACTGGTGATTAACAGTGCTTACTGAAATTTTACTTCTTTTTTTTAATGTATTTATTTGTATTTTAACTTGAAGAGTGAAAAATAGAAGCAAAAACAAAGAGAAAATGAAATTTTAAATAATTCTTATTTTCTGTTTTTATGGGACTGAATTTCCTGATGAATTTTCAAAATGTACACAGCATTATAACTATTAAAATATTGTGAATGTATTTTGGGAGGAGTGGACTAGTAGAAATTGAAAGACACACAATAGTAGCAGTACACAATATGTTTAATCCCTTTACTACAGATTAAAGTGAGAAAGATGTAGCAGCACTGAAAGAAAATGTGAATAGTAGATAAACTATTTCAAATTTTTCAATGTTTCGAGCATTTCTTTAGACCACACAGCATATCAAAATCATGAGATCAACAGCACCTCAATATATTTCAAGATATAAAAGCATCAATAGATTAAAATATGAATATATAGTGTGATTAATATAATACAGAGGCAAAAACTGTTTCAAAAGCATTAATACATGTAGGTAGCAAAAATGTAATTAGCACATGCCAAACAGCATTCTGTGGTCTTTATAAATACATTCATATATACGTGAAATGTTCTATTAGAAATATACTAAAGAAGCTGAGGATATATCTAGGTAATGCAGAACTTGCCTAGAGTGTGTGAGGCCCTGTTTTCAATTCCTAACAAATGAAAGAGGGAGGAGGGGGACATAGCAAAGAGATGACAAGAAGAGAAGAGCAGGGAGGGGCAGGAAAGTGGTGTTAAGGAAAGGGAGGGAAAATTCTAAAATGATAGAATAATTCATATAAAATTTTATTTGAAGACAATATGCAATACAACAAATGCTTTGAAATTCATATTACTTTTAGTGAAATTCAGTATCATTTGTAATTTTTCTGTTTCAATATTATTTTGTAGTCACCTTTAAAAATATAAATTAAAAATTCTATAAATAAATTTTCAGATTAAAATAAAATTTGTACATGACAAAGAGGGTCAGTCAGATAGCTCAGTGGACTAAAGTACTTGCAATGGGCTAGGGTTCCATCCCTGGCACCCAAGCCATGCTGTCCCAGCCCCCCAGCCAATTGAAACAGGGTGTGGTGGCTCATACCTGTAACCCCAACTCTTCAGAGGATGAAAACAGGAGAATCACTATGACTCCAGTCTGTGTAGTGAGACCCTGTAGACCCTGTACTAAATACATTTTTAAGGGGAAAATAGTATATAAATTTAGACAAATCTGAAAAACTGTACTTTTATTTTTAAAACTGAAAAAATTGCCAAAATACTCATAAGTTAATTCTAGGTGGTGGGGAATCCTACTTTTGTTTATTATAATGTTATTAAATTTTTGTATTTTATTTTTTGCAAGAATTATAGAATTAAGAAAATATCGGGGCCAGGGAGATGGCTCAGTGGAATAAGTGCTTCCCTGGCAAGCACAAGGGCCTGAGTTCAATCCCCAGTTCTGCAAAAAAAAAAATTTATATATGTACATACCATATAGATATGTATGATAATGATGGAAAAAGTGAAAAGTGAACCATTTGAAAACTAAAACAACATTTGAAATAAATATAAACCAAATTTTTTTAGAATGAATTCACAATTATATTGGGAAAATATATATCAATGACTACCATATGATTTTCCTTTTTGCAAACTGAGGCACTTACTAAGAATAAAGTATTCTAACACCTAGCCAAAATCTACAGAAATATGTAGTGCACAAGAATTTGCATTCTTATCAAGATCAAATATAATGATACTTCTTTTTAAGATACTATGTGAATGAACTGAGAGTGAGATTTACACTCTTGAAGAATTAAATGCCAAACAATATTGAAAATAAGTGAACTGGATACTCAAATAATGAGTAAAACAAAAAGCAAAAGCAGAGAAATGAACTTTAAATACAAGATAGGTAAGCCAAATACTAATAAGCAAACAAGAAAAGTAAAGTTTGTTTAAAAAATATAAGATATTTTCTTAAGAAGTAATCCAAATAGATAAAGCATTATAAATTCAGTGACTATATTTTTAATTCCTTTACCAAACTACACAAGAGAGGAGCAAAAATGTATTTACCTTTTGCCTTTTTCTGGAACTTTCCATAAGTAGGTACATTTGAATTCTATTGCTTTATCTTCTATGTTATATATTTTTGACATTTTATTCAAAACATAATATAATATTATACCTTAAGTTATTTATAATGGACTATATTAACATTTCAGCAATTGAAATTACTTGTATTCAGTAGTGAGAAGCACAGAATTAATGTTCTGAAACATAGGAATATAGCAATGAGACAAATACATAAAAAGTAGTATTATGTGAGTATATTTAATCAGAGAAGAAAGGAATATTTGCAAAAATTCTTAAGAAATAATTTGTGCCAATTACTAAGATATGATTTGGCCTAACAACAAAGAAAATCTAATGGAAAACAGTTTTCTTGGAATACACATGGTGAACTTTTAATAAGAAGTAGAAACCCTTAATAAATCATGAAAGACATGTAAGAAAATGACCAAGAAATTAATTAGATTCATTGTTCAATGTTGTAACTGACGTTATGTTTTTAACACCTCTCTTCACTAAATTTAACTGAAGTGACAATGATATGAGAAAAACAATAAACCAAGAAGAATGCTGAAAAATAGAATGACATCAATGAAATTTCACATGAAATACAAAAATAAACTTTAGACTTTGAAGTCACAAAATGTGCAAGCAACAGTAAAGTAAGTCATTAAATAATTTCACTCACATTTTCTAAAACAACAAAAAAACTATAAATGGAAACATTAATACATTTCATTAAATTAGAATTTTACCTTGATTTGGAACCTTCAAGTACCATAAAATAAATGATCTTATATAGTGAAAAACACAATCAAATTAAAAATTTAGAGGTAACATAAAAATCAGTGACAACATGTTAGATCTCTCTATGATATAAATATGTTTCTCACAAATCAGTGTAAAAATAAATCAATATTCCAAGGAAAAATAGTACTAACCACAATCTTACAAACTGAAAAAAGAAGAAAACAAAGAAAGAGGGAGGAAGTTAGAGAGGGAGTGAAATAAGGAAGGAGGCATGCAAGTAAAGGATGTTTTACTTTGTTTAAATCAAAAAATTAACCATGGGTTGGGCAGATAGCTTAGCTGTATAGTGCCTGCCTGGTAATCAAAAGTTCCTGAATTCAATTCCAAGTAAATAATAATAATAATAATAATAATAATAATAATAATAATAATAATAACAATAATAAACAAAAATATGTTTTGTCTATAAAGTTAAAAATATCAACATAATATCTAGATTTTGCATAGTGAATCCAAAATGCCTAGGGCTACTAATAGTAAGCACTAAATTATTATTATTATTATTATTATTATTGTTATTATTATTATTATTGTGTGCTAGGAATTAAAGTTTTAGAGATATTATAAATTTTCAGTTTGTTAATAAACCTTAAAAGTCTGATAAATCATATACACAATTTTTTTTTCTGTATTTTAGGAAAGGGTCTACAGGGTGTTCAGGGTCTCACTGCCAGATCAGACTTGTAGTCGTTCTCCTATTTACAGCCTCCCAAGTGCTGGGAACAGGGAGGCATGGCAGACCCGGCGATCAAACCTGGCCCCTGCACCTCCTTGCAGGCACTTAAATCTGCTGAGCTATTTGAGGGCTGCCTCATGCACATGATTTGTGCTAAGCAATTTCACTTTCAGGAATTTGCCCTGAGAAAGTACTTTCTATTGATCAGGGCTTGAGGTGATTGCATAAATTAAATGTTGTGCTATCCTCCTTCAGCATTAGCTGGAGATACTGAGGAAAATCCTATGAAGAGTGCATAAATTAAATGTGCTATCTTCCTTCAGCATTACCTGGGGATACTAAGGAAAATCCTATGATTGCTCCTCACTCCTGTTGGTGCACATAACCTACCACCAAAGACAAGTACAGAGCCTGATGGTTTCCCAGCTGAATTCTGCAAGAAATTAGAACAAAGACACCATATGAAGGGGCTGAGAAAGTAGTCAATGTTCCACTTCGTTGCAGGAACTTCAGTCTTCACATCACCTGGCTTGCAACACAGACTCTTTGGCCTCCGGCTTAATCGTTCACCTTCCATTGAAGACTCTTCATTGTCCATCACAGACTCTTCAGTCTTCCATCGCAGATCCATTAGCTGAAGAATAGAGATTTTCATGGAGCACAGCAGTGTGCTTCAGACCTGGGGACTTAATTCTTCAGTCTGGGGTGTGCAGACGCTCTCTGCACGCTCCATCATCTGACTGTGCAGCTGACTGTCGTAAGCCAATCTTATGATTCCTTATACATTGTATAACTTGTGTTAATATCTGTTCCTTATATTATATCTGCTCCTCTAAGTAAAGACCCTGACCAATACACCATGTATTACAACCCAACAGCTAACATAATTCTAAATGAGGAAAGACTGAAATCTTTTACTGTCAGATCTTGTACAAGACAAGGATGTCCTCTATCACCCCTCCCTTTCTTTTTGTTTATATAATTGAGCGTGATTTATTTCATTTATGAGTATGATCTCAACTTACATTCATTTATCCATAAAAGTTTCAAATTTCTACTTCTTTAAAGCTAAATAGTACTCCATTGTATAAAACGATTATATATTTTGTAGCCATTTTTCAGTTGATGGACATGTGTGTTGCTTCCAAAATTTGGCTAATAAAAATGGGGCTGCTATACACATGTATGCATATATATCATTGTGATATGATGTTTTTAATTCTTCTGGGAATTTACCCAGATGGGGAATAGCTAGGTCAAATATGTCTATCACCTCTCCTATTCAGTATAGTTCTGGAATCACTAGCTAGAGCCATTAGATAAAAGAGAGAAATAAATGGAATAAAAATAGGTAAAGAAGTTAAACTTATCATTATTTACAGATGACATGGTACTTTACTTGGAAGACCCAAAAGACTCCACCAAGGAGCTACTAGAATTAATACACAAATTCAATAGCATAGCAGGATAAAAAGTCACAAATAATATAGTCAGGGCTAGAAAAATAGTGACATAAATATAGATTTGATGCAAATAAACTAGGACTACAATTTCAGCTTTGTCCTTTATGGCTTCATAACCTTAGACAAGTCCATTCATTTCTTTGAGTCATGGCTTCTTCATTACCAGATGAGATGAATATGCAAACCTTTCAAGGTTGTGGCAGTTCATACTTTATAGCAAGATATACTCAGGACATCTTGTGCTTATGAACAGGGATTTTGGAATAGGACTAGAACATGCAAGTGCTATGCTCTTAGGACATGAGGTCTCCCTTCTAGGATCCTCTCTTCTATTTCTGCTTCTTGACCTTCATACTATACAAGCTTTGCTCTTTTCACATTTTTCCATGAACCAATTCTGTGTTGAATCCTGCTGAATATGGAATGAAACTTCTGAAACGAGCCAAAATAAATTGCTAGTTCTTTACAATGTGAATATTAGGTTTTGTATCTGAACAATGAGAAAGTGACTAAGTCTTGATTATAGTCAGTTAAGTACTCCAGAGAGGCAAATGCATGTATGAAAATAAACCAAATGAAATATATTTATCCTTGCTAAATTACATTATGAGTAAAAATACCAAAATGACCAAAGCACCAAAACATGATAATGAAAGGTAGTCTCAGATATAGACTATTTTGTATATGTATACTTTTTCTGTAGATATACTTTCAAATTAATGTATTTTACAAACAAAAGTTAGCCCCAGAAATAAAATGAATTTATTTTGTTCACTTAGTTTTACTTTTCTAAAAAATACTACATAAATAAGTCAGTCTTTTTGAATGCTCAGAAATTCTAGAGCTATCTGCTCACTTTAATGTCTTCATTGTAAGTCACAAGCTGACAAACTACTCATTGGGTTTGGCATCCTGACTCTAAAACATACCAAATTTCCCATTCAAATCCAGACTTTTAAATTCTTTTTCATATCAAGATGATCTGGCTATGCTGAGAAAGACCCTAGAGACAGTAATTTGACTGGAACTGAATAGAGGCTGTATTCTTACATAAGATGGATATCCCAAATTGTCAAACTCTACCAGGAGCACTTTTTATTTTACTATTTAAATGGCCCTACCCATTGGAATTGTTGATTCTTTAAGGAAGAGCTTAATATTTTCCTTTTGTCACACTATTTTCAGGAGCACTGGGGTGATATGGAAAACACTAAAAACATAATTGGCATACTTTCTTCTAGGCAAAAAAATTTTGACTTGAGGTACAGTACGAATAAATGTGTATTGGGGAAAACATTTTCTTCTATAATGGTGGTGGTGGTGGTGGTGCTGCTGCTGCTGCTGCTGCTGATTATGATGATGATGATGGTGATGATGATAATGATGATGATGATGATGATGATGGTGATGATGATGATGATGGTGATGATGATGGTGATGATGATGATGATGATGATGTCTTTCCAACTTTGAAGAACTTCCAGTGGAAAATGACTTGGAAAACATAAGAGATGTGAAAACAAGTTTGCTTCACCATGTTATATTGTAGAACAAAATTTTATATTATAAATTATGGCAACATATTTAACAAATAAAAAGTGTCAGTTGTTCTAGAAAAATACCCAGGAAGGGAAGAGCTGGCATGGATGAGACCTCGAATTCTAGCTTTTCAAGGAATCTCCATACTACTGGTTGCACTATTCTGAATTCTCACCAACAGTGCAGAGGGATTTTTTTTTTCTCCACAGCCTCTCCACTATTTGTTATTGGTTGACTTCTTGATGTTAATCATTCTTTCTGGGGTGAGATGTAATCTCAGTGTTGTTTTAATTTGCATTTCTCAAATAACAAATGATGCTGAACATTTTGTTCATATATTTAGCTTTTATTTAAATTTCTTCCTCTGAGAAGTATATTCATCTCAGATGCCCAGTTTTCGACTGGGTCTTTGTATTTTGGAGGGCTGGTTTTTTAAAAATCCTTTATCTATGTGACTTTATTTTAATTCATATTGATTAACATGGTTCTAATATTATCCTTCTGCATGTGAAAACCCAGTTTTTCCGGGACCATTTATTAAAAAGGCTGTCTTTCTTCCAGGGAAATTTTGTCACCTTTGTGAAATATAAGGTGACTGAGTGTGTTTTTAATTGTGTCTACATCTTCTCCTCTGATCCATTTATCCTCAAGTCTGTTTTGTTTTTTGTTTTTTGTTTTTTTTCTTTTTTCGGCCAGTGCCATGCTAATTTTATCGTAATAGCTTTGTAATATAGTTTTAAATTAGGGATTGTGATTCTTCCTGCCTTTCCTTTGTTACCTATGATTGTTTTTGCTCTTTTACATCTATTCTGGCTGAAGAGAAATTTTAGGATTGTGTTTCTCGATCTATGAGGTGTATTAATGTTATTTTAATTGGGATTGCATTGAATCTATATAGCAATTTTGGGAGCATAGACATTTTCACAAATTTGGTTCTTCCTATCAAGGATCAAGGACTATCTTTCCATATTCTCAATTCCTCTTCAATCTCTTTTCTTAGAATACCATAATTTTCAGTGCATAAATCTTTTACTTCCTTTCTGAGATTGATTCCTAAGTATTTATTTTTATTTTTCAACATTATTGTGAAAGTTGGGGTTTCCCTAATTTCTCTGTCAATGTGTTCATTATTTGTATACAAAAATGCTATAGATGTTGGATGTGGACATTCTAGCCTGCAATGTTACTGAATTTGGTTGTTTAATCTATAAGACCCTTGGTGGAGTTTTTGAGTCCTCTATGTACAGTATCATGTCATCTTCAAATAACGATTATTTCACTTCTTTTCCAATTTTTTTTTTATTTTGCTCAGTTGTCTAATTTTTCTGGCCAGTGTTTCCAGATCTATACTGAATGGGAGTGGAGACAGTGGAATTCTTATCTTGTTCCTGATTTTATAGTGAAAGCTTTCAGTTTTTGCCCATTTAGCATGATGTTTGTTGTTGGTTTCTCACATGGCTTTTATCGGGTTGAAATATAAATGCTGCATTTTGATTTTTTGTATATTTTATCATGAATGAGAGTTGAAGTTTGTCCAGAACAACTATAAACATCATACCACAGTGCTATATATGGATGCATGTTTATAGCAGCACAATTTGTCCTGTCTAAATCTTGAAAACAATTCAAATGTCCATCAACTAAGGAATGGATAAAGAAGATGTGGTATTTTTCACACAATAGAGTATTATCCAGTTGTCAAATGGTAAATGAGTGCAACTAGAAACCATACTGTTAAATGAAATAAATCAAACCTGCATCTGCAAACATCATATTGACTCAATATAAGAACCTGAAAGACAAAATAAATCTTAAGGGTATGATAGCTCCAGGCAATGAGAATGAACCTATTCAAAATGAAGAAATTACTGAATTGAGGACGAAAGCAGAGGGAGTGGGAAAAGAGGTATATCTATGTAGGTAATCAAGATGATTTGGACAACCGTATGGTGTATTTATTATTCTGGAAAGGAGAAGTTAATACTTAATTTATGTTGTCTCCTTTTTTCAATTTTTTGTCATTTTTATTTTATTTATTATATAATTCTTTCTTTTTCTCTTCTTCCAAATTTTCATCCATATATCTGATAAACAACTTGATGGAAGACAATACTATGAATTACAGCAAATACTTTGAAATTCATATTATTTTATTGAGTTAAATTCTGTATCACTTATTTTTTTCTGTGATATTACCATTTTGTACTATCTTCAAAAATAAACAAATGTATCAGATCGTGGAGACTATCTTTACAGAGGTCATCAAGACCTAATAATATATTTAATGATTGCTGTGGTTTTTGTCTAAATGTCCCCCGAAAAACCTCATGTAATCCTAGGTTTTTATGGATGAAAATTTTGGTGGGACTAAGGTTGAATTATTAGCTCACTATTTGGTTTGGTACCTCTCTAATTGCAGCAGTCTAGGTAGAGTATTTTTAGAAATACACTGCTAAGGTCTGTTGCTAATTTTGATGTGTTATGCTGCCATAGATTGTTTCTCCTGTAGCATGCTCCTGTGCCAAACCAGTGCACCTTAGAACCAGTCCTTATGTACTGAAGCCCCCACAAACAGTGAGCCAAATAAAATTTATCTCCTTTAACATTGTACATCCACTATTTTGTTTCATCAAGGAGAGAGAAGTAAGAAACAATGATTAAATGTTGGTCATAGAGGGTATTTTCACTATTAAAAAAACCTCTGGATTTGAGACTGTATCTCAATGGTACAATTCCTGTCTGGCATGCAGAGTTTGATCACCAGCATCATGAAAAACAATGTATTGTGACTGGTGCAAATAATTACTTAAAGCAGATGTTCAGTTTCTTCTACAACCATATAAAACCACTAATTTACAGCATTGTTAGAAATCACTGAAATCAATGGAAAAGGCTATAAATGAAAGTTTTAGGGCACTGCTGAGATTGCTCAGTGGGTTAAAGCATCTGCTTAGACTAGCTTAGGCAAATGTGAGGAGCGTGGTTCAATTCCCAACACCATATGTGTGCCAGCCTTCAGCTGGGTGGGCTGAGCTGGCCAGAGACTGGGCATAGTGACACACATGCGTAATCCCAACCCTGGGGAGGCTGAAAGCAAGCAGATCACCAGTAGTCCGAGTTGTGTAGTGAGACCATGCAACAACCAAAACATTAGAAAGAAAGAAAGAAAGAAAGAAAGAAAGAAAGAAAGAAAGAAAGAAAGAAAGAAAGAAAGAAAGAAAGAAAGAAGAAACAATTTGAGAATTTCTGATGGAAGGAAAAATAAATTAAGGGAATTGAATCATAAGGCAAAGCTGTTAAAGGTGACTGCATTTGGAAGGAAATTTTACATATGAGGTAAATAAGAAGGCTGGCATTTATTTTTATGTAACCTTATTTTTTTTCTTTTGGCATCTGCAGATGATACATTTTGGTAAATTATAGTGTTAAATTTCAAATTTGTCTATTGGAAATACCTAGGTAGAAATCTAATGAGAATGCAGTGTTAATGGTAAAAGGTTTTTTTTTTTTTTTCTTTTTTCTTTTGTATTGTGTGTGGTAGAGGGTAAAATTAATTAGGATTAAGAAAGTGGAAACTCTGGTGTTGGGCATATTTGAAAGTGCTAACAGTATTATCTACAGCAGTGAACTTCTAGTAAATGTCCTGAGGTATTTTTTTCTTTGTTTTTTGTCAGGTACTTGTAATTAAACTCAGAACCTTGTGATTGCCAGGAAAGCACTTATGCCACTGAGTTGTATCTCTAGGCTTGAAAAGTAGTAGTATTCAAGCTTGAGTTAGTCTGCAAAAATTGTTTCAATCTTGTAGGATAATAAAATACATTAAAAGTGAATCAATTTATCAATACTTGAAATCCACATATTTTCTTCCTAAAACTAAATTACTAGAAAATACCTGGGTATCATTGTACACCTATTTACAAAAGACATTGGCTACTTAACAAAGTAAGTTCATAAATTTTTAGTAAGTGTATGTGGACTGTGTAGATATACATAACGATCTTGTTCATCATAGAGAATTTGTACCATTACATCATATATCTTGATTTCTCTTTTTTCTCATTCTCACCCTCTCCATGCAACTTTTTTTCCCCTCCTTATTTACAGTTTTACTTCCATCTTATACTTATTTTCTCATGTTTCTTATTCCCCTATCTTCATTTTCACATCTTTAGGTCCCCTTTACTTTGAAACAATTTCTTCCCATTTGAAAATATCTACTATATATTTTGGTTTCATTTACACTTTCAGTTTCTCACATCAGAAAGACAATGTGATATTTATACATGAGTGTAAATTTTGATTTATTTCACTTAAGAATATGATCTCTACCTGAATCCATTAAGCTAGAAATATCTCAAATTTATCTCGCTTTATGGCCAAGTAATATTCCAATGCTTAAAACAAACTCATCCACATTCATGCATTCATTAGTTGATGGACATTTAGTCTGTTTCCAAAATTTAGCTATTACAAACTGTAATGCTTTAAATATGAATATGAATTTGTGTTATAATTCTTTTTATTCTTTTGGGCAGATACTAACAAGGAGAATAAATGATGATTTTAATCCTGGTTTTTTGAGGAATCTCCACACTAATTTCTACAATGATTACAACAGCAAACATTCCCAACATCAGTGGAGATAGATGTGTTCCTTTCCCCCCACATCCTTGCCAGCATTTGTTACAGGTTGACTTCTTGATGACAGACTTTCTAATCTCAGCATTGTTGTAACTTGCATCTCTCAAATGACAAGGAATATTAAACATTTTCTCATATATTGATTTGCAATTTGTACACCTTCATCTAAGAAAGATGTATTCATCGTAGATATCTTTCAAAAAATTAGGTCTTTAATGTAGATGGGGGGGTCTAACATTTTTAATTCTTTATTTGTTTGCAGATATTCATCCTTCATCTGAAATTTTTTCCCAGTCTTTTTGTTATCTTTTTCACTGTTAGTGATTTCTTTCACGTACAAGAACTTTTAATAAGATGAGGCTCTAGTAGGAGATTCTTTGTAGTGTTTCACATGCAGTGGAGATTTTGTTCATGAAGACTTTGTTAACACCAATAACTTCAAGAATTCTACATCCAGATAGAACTATGGAGGGTGTAGAAGAGAAGAAAAAAAAAAGGTTTTTGCTGTTCCAGAAACCCTTAAGTAAAAGCAAAGACATTTTGCAGAGTTGAAGATAAAGTGCCTCAGAAAGGAGTTTATCCAGAAGATGCTATGATAGACGAGAAGGAAGCTCACCTATGAAAAAGCCAGGCACTATAAGAAAGATATACATACCTGAAATCCAAATGGCTAAGATGTCAAGAAAAGCTGGCAACTGCTATGGCCCTGTGGAGCCCAAACTAATACTTGTCATCTAGATCAGGGTATCAGTGATGTGAGCCCACAACTGCCTATGTTGTAGGGCAATATTAATGAGCTTCTCTTATGGATGGTTAGCAACCTAAGTTCGCAGACCAAAAATTAGAGAAAATGAATAGCTGTAAGACAGCCAACATTTTGGCCTTAGCCTTTCAAGGTTAGTGAAGACTCAGGACATAGGAGAACCTGTACTGTAACATCATGTAACTCAGCTGTGTCCCAAATTTTCTGATCAAGGAGATTATGGGGCCACAGAGGAAAGTGATCGATGATGTAGAGTGTGCCTAAGGAAAGTCACATGGAGAGAAAACTTTCTCTCTGGCTTTCAAAGAGAGCAAAGTGGTCAAGCAATGGCCGTGGCTCATCCACATGGCTGGCACTCACAAAGGATCTGCAAACTGTGGTATAGGGTTTCAGGATAAATCCTGAGGGGATTTGGCTGACTTTATCAGATACAAAAGTTACATTTCTTGCTATATAGGTCTTGCTCTATCTTGGTCTTAACCATCCAGAAGAAAAGTACAAAATTGAGGTGTATAAAGTAAAGCCATATTAATAAGCTGTACTGTAAAAGACTCAAATCAACAACTTTTTTTTCTTTTTGGCAGAACCACGCATTGAGCTCAGGCTCTTGTGCTTGCCAGGCAAGCGTTTATTCCACTGAGCCATCTCCCAGGCCAAGTCAACAACTTCAGTCATTGCCAGTCTTATGGAAAACCCATTACTATTATGGACTACTGGACCACATTGGAATATTTTGTTCAATTCAGGCACATAAAATATTTAAATGAGAATGGAATGCCCTTCTCTGAGAAAACTAAACAAGAAAAGGGGATACAAATGAACCGACCATTTTGTATCTGTGTGTTCAAAATAGTTAGGATTGATACATGGCTGAATCCTCTTGGATCATTGAATAGAGAGATTTGTTCTAGTAGTTTTTGTGGACAGGATATTATGTCTGCATCTTGTACAATGAATAGCCACTAAGACAACAACATGCAATGTATCAATTATTTTTCTGTGCAGGGTCTCATTATGTAGCCCACACTCATAGTGATCCTCCTGATTTCTGCCTCCAGATTAATTATTGAAATTGTGCAAGTAATCGGTTTTGAAAATGTCTCATTGCTATTTGTTTCTCAATAAAATTATTTTTTAAAAATAGTGTGAGCCCAAAAGTCTGCAAGGAGTTGCATCTTCTTTGCCTTTACTAAATCTTCAATGGTACCTTTGTTAAGCTCAACAAGGCTTCAATTAACATGCTGAGAATTGTGGAACCATATATTGTATGGGGGTACCCAAAGCTGAAGTCAGTAAATGAATTAATATACAAGCATGGCTATGGCAAAATAAATGAGTGAATTGCCTTGTCAGATAATTCACTGGTTGCTCAATATCTTGGTAAATATGGCACTATCTGCATGGAGGATCTGATTCATGAGATCTATACCATTAGAAAACACTTCATAGTGGGAAATAACTTCCTGTGGCTGTTCAAGTTATCATCTCCATGAGGTGGAATAAAGAAAAAGACCACACAATTTGTACAAGATGCAGATGCTATAAATAAGGAAAACCAGATCAACAGGCTTATTAGAAGGATAAACTAAGGTATCTACCATGCTGTTTTTATGATTTGGTCAGTTAATAAAGTATCAGCTTCCAAATTAAAAAAGGAGTTCTACATTTTGCCATTTCTACCATATTTAGAGTTTCTGTTTGAATTTTGGATCTTCAATCAATTTCAATTTTTGTTCAGTATATGGCGATTGATATGGGTTTTGTTTTAGTCTTTAACATGTATAGAGACAGTTTTTAACTACCATTTATTAAAGAGGATATCTTTATTCAAGTGAAGATATTTGGCCCCTATGTCAAAGACGAGGTGGATGAATCTTTTTATAGTGATGTCTACATATTCTATTCTGTTTCATTGATCCTCAGGTGATTTTGTTTCTTTCCACAATCCTATGCTGATTTTATCACAGTAGTTACAAGGTATCATTTCAAGTCAGGGGTGTGATGCCTCCTGCTTTGCATTTGTTGCCCAGAATTGCTTTTGAAAATCTAGGTCTCTTCTGGTTCCAAATGAATTTTAGGAATGCTTTCTGTAGTTCTGTGAGATATGCTAATGGTATTTTGATGAGGACTGAATTAAACTTGTATAAAAATTTAGGAAGTATGTCCATTTGCGCTGTTTATTCTTTCTCTCCATGAGAAGAGACACACATTTTATGATATCCTGTCCAATGTCTTTTATCAGAATAATGTAATTTTCAGTGTACAAATCTTTACTTCTTTTGTGAAATTGATACCTACATATTTTATTTTTTGAAACGTTGCCATGTTTTGTGTCTAGGTGTCTTACAAAAGTCTCATGCAGTGACTGGAATGGAGTGCTAGAGTTTCTGATTAATTCATAATCCAATGTGGGGATAATGGTTGTGAGTGCTGCAACCACCTTGGGGCAGATAAGCTAATGCAATACAAGGAAAGGAGAGAGGCTTGCCTCTGTCTCTGCCATCTCTGCTTCTCCCATTTGGCTCTTGCTATTTTGCTGTTTTGCACCACCCTGAACTGCTGCCTTCTGCCATGTACCATTCTGACTTTGAGACAACTGAGTATGGACTGAAACCTCCACAAACTGTGAACTAAATAAAGCTTTTCTTCCTTAATTTTGGGTGCTGTTTATTTTGTCCTAGCAATGAGAGCAAATTAACTGAGAAGTTAATGTGAAAGATGTGGTTTCTTTAATTTTTCCCTATGTCTTTGTTGTTGGCCTACAATTATGTTATTGATTTTTAAGTGCTGACATTGTATTTTGCTACACTACTGTAGCAAAATTATTAAATCTACATGTCTCTTGATGGAGTTTTTGGGATCTTCTATACAAAGTCATCTGCAAATTATGATAATTTTACTTTTCCCTTTCTAATCATTATTCTTTTTATTTCTCTCCTCTAATTACTCTGATTAATGTTTCCAGAATAATATTGCATAGGACTGCTAACAATGAACATCATGGTTTTTTTTTCCTAATTTTAAAGTGAATGCCTTCATTTTTTTTTCTTTTTAGTATCATGTTGGCTGTTGATTTGTTATATATGGCTTCTATCAGTCTGAGGTAAATTTCATCTACTCCAAATCTCTGTAGGATTCATATCATGAATGAGTGTTCAACTTTGTCAAAAGTTTTATTTGCATCTACTGAACTTGTCATGTGATTTTGGTTTTTATCTCTATTGATGTAGTGTATTATATTTTTGTATTTCTATACTTTGAAATATCCCTACATTCTTGGGAAGAATCCCACTTGGTCAGAAGGAATGAACTTCTTGATGATTTTCTGCATTGTTTCCTAGGATTTCATTAAGGATTTCAGCATCTGTGTTCACTGGAAAGATGTGCCAGGGGTTCTCTTTTTTGAATAAGCATATTTTAGTTTATTGTGTCAGGTTCATCCATGGATGAATTTGGGAGGATATCTTCCCTTTATTTTTTTGAAGAGTTTAGTAAGAGATGGTATTACATCTTTAAATTTCTTGTAGAATTCAGCTGTAAATCCATGGGGACCTGGGCTTTCCTTTATTGGTAGGTTTTTTTCAATTATATTTTTAATTTTATTAATGGATATCATATTATTCAGAGTTTTGCTGTGTTCTTGATTCAGATTTGGTAATTAATATGCATTTAGGAAACTGTCAATTTCTTCTGTGTTTTTTATCCTGTGAGAGTAGAGATTTTGGAAATAGCTACTGATCATCTGAATTTCTACAGGATTTTTTTCCCATCACAATTTTCATTCTTCATTTCATGAAGTTGATTATTTTCTCTCTTTTTTTCTAGGAGCTTGAGATGCAGCAAGATATAACTTATTTGGGTAAATTCTGTTTTCTTGATGTCAAAATTTAGCACTATAAATTTCCCTTTTAAGACACAGGCACTAGTAAGCTGTATCTGCACTTTTGGTTGATTGTAAATATTATTTAAATTATTCTTTAATTTCACTTTGTGACCCACTGATTGCTCAGGAGGATATTATTTAATTTCCATGTGCTTATGAAGTTTTTGCAACTTCATTTGCTAGTGCTTTTCACTTTCCTTGCACTATGGACAGATGATATGTGTAGGATAATTTCAGTTCCTTTTTGCTTACTTAAGCATGCTCTGTGTTCTACTATATGGTCTATTTTTGAGAACATCCAATGTGAAGCTGAGAATAATATGTATTTTAATGTTGTTGGGTGGAACATTCTGTAAAGATCTACTAGGACCATTTTTTGTACATGTATGTCTGATTTATTTCACTTAAGATTGTGATCTCTAATTACATCCTTTTACAGATAAAATTCTCCAATTTATCTTTATAGGTAAGTAATATTTTTTATTAAATTAATTGAGAAAAAATTATAATGACACAACTTCAAAACAAGTTGGTAGGAAAGTTACAACATTTAATAGATTACATGTTATTGTCTTTGTATTAGTCATTCATAGCACAGGATGCACACATGATATCCTGTTCAAACACTATTAGTATAAATCTTTCTTCTTATTGAATTAAGAGGAAGTAGATATATATCTATCCTAAATATTTTGTATATTCAGATACAAAACAGTCCTTCATTTATATCACCTTTTTTCCTTTAGTTAACATTTGGTTTAATTCACTGATTAATGTAATTAAAACTTTCAATGAAATTGGCCACAGGGGTCTCACTGAGATTACTCTCTCCTTAAGTGAGCCCAGAGCCAAGGAAAATTCTCACATTTATTGAGGGCTACAAACAGGCTAATGCATGTGCATAACTAGTTTGGTGTAATTTGTTATTTACATTGCCTTCTGGCATCCACTAATAAGTATGCATATCAATAGTTGGTAATATCCATTAAAGGAACAAAGAACAGATAAGGTGCCTCCAGGAATTTGTGATTCCTTGCATCCCAGTTAGCTAGAATAACATGGGATGACACATTTGCTCAGGCTGTTGTTCCTAGGCTCCATTCTTCATTCCTTGCTCCCTAGGGTCTTATACTGCTTAACTTCCCCATTTCTATTTTTCTGCTGATCTTTTATGAACTGTCATTACGAGGGCTGCAGCTTGTTAATCCAGGGATTGTTGGCAGGCACATGCTTATCACCAGGTTAGGCTAGATATACAAGCAATGCAGAAACAACATAGACCAATTATTACACTCCCACTAAACCATGGAATAACATGAAATGGATTAAGTTTTTCAATGCCTTGTAACTGATCTTTGAAAGACAATTTTGGCAATTGTTTTGTAAAAGTATTAATAATATGTTGCTGAAGAGATATAATATCAGAGGTAATATTACCATGATTCAATAAATGATTTTCGGTATTTTCCTACGGGAAATGAGTTTGATTCAATGAAATTAGAGTTATACAGTATTAAGAGATATTCCAATCACATTTCAAATGAAGTTGATATTGTAGATAAAAAAAGATCTCTTAGCATTACACTAGCTTGTTCTAAATCATTTATATTAGTGTTTAACTCTGAATCTATGTGTCTTTGTGAAGTCCTTAATTGTTTTGAGTCTTTGTGCCACTGCTGCACAAAGTGAATAGTCTGTACACTTTGGCTGAATGGTACTCCAGCTATTAGAAGTTGTGGCTGTGACTGCTATTACTCCTGAAATTATGGCCTATCTAGTGTCAAATCATTCTTTTTGTTCTCTTCTTTAGAGCCTTCAGCAAATGTTGGGATAACAGTATGGAAGGTTTTTTGTTTGTTTGTTTGTTTGCTTTGAAATAAGTATTGAACTCAAGCCCTTTCCAGGGAAGTGCTTACTTTACTGAACCATCTCCCCAGGCCTAAGGAAGGAAGTTCTTGCCACTAGCATAGCTGTGGCAAGTCAACTTTTGGTCTTTTTCTTAAGAATGTAAATGCTATACCTAAAAAATGTTAAGACTAATAGAGGAATTTAGACATGTATATGAAGAAAAATTGTGACATGTAGTTAATGGGGCTCCAAGAACTACATCCTACAAAAAACAGGTAAGGGATGTGACCACATGCCTGTGTAAAGTGTGTAGCATTTCTTTTGAATTTTAGATATAAAGAATTAGAGTATCTAGCTATATATAACATTTCCATACTGGCATATGTATTAAAGAAGTAACTAACTTCCAAAGATGATATTGAATTCCTCCTCTAAGAACAGAAGGGATGCTAGTAATACAAGGAGAAAAACTGATATCGAGTGGGTGACCTCCAAACAATATAGGGAACCTCTAAATGACATAGGGAAAAATAATCTCCTGACCTGACCTGCATGCATTCATGTTCTCTTAAATAAAAAAATGAATTTTAGGAACAATTAGAGGTTATGAGCAGAATAGATTTATTGAGGGAAAGAAAGTTCCTGTCCAAGCAAGGGACAGGAGAGGGGCCTGCCTGGGTAGTTCCCCAGGAAGTTGTCTCTTCTAGGGTTCTTTTATAGAGTAAAACCATGTGGTGAGGCGGGTTTCAGATGGTGAAGACATAGGAACTTGTTTAGGTGTACAAGAGGTGGGACAAAACTATGGTCAACCAATGGGATTACAAGCACCATTGCTTAGGTAAAATAGATTAAATTCAGGAACAAATAGGGAAGCGAGTCATGTAGCAAGTGGGCACAAATGTAGAACATGACATTATCAGGTAGCCATCCAGTGGTAGTCAGATTAATGATTCTTTGTCTCCCTAAGGTTGATGATCAATCTCGGATGCCAATCTATAGGGAGGTCAGCATTTGTTTGATCTTTGGTCTTTAGGTCTGAACCACAGCGGGAGCAACCGTCCCTCCCAGAATTGCAAGATATCTTGTCTCCTGTACTATCTCCTTCAAAAGCCTGATCCTGTCTGACTGCCTATAATATTTCTAGCTAACTCAGCTGCCTACAACACTAGGAGACATTCCTCTTCCAGGCCACATTATTATATCATTGACATTTTTGGTGTTAGTATAAATCTCATCACTTCCATTCCAGCTCCATCTTATTTGTTTTTCTTCTGCTGACTGGGCTGAGCCATGAGGGCTTCAATCTATGATGCTTCAATTGGAAGTATTAACTAATACCCAAGCTGCTTCTCCTCTACAGACTTCCCAATGCACCCAATCACTGAAGTGAGCAACATTGATATTCTGACAAGGTGGCAGATCTGGTAGTGGAAACATTACATCATTAGCTATATCATTAAAACTTTGTCCGTGTAGAAGAAAATGTCCCCTTTTTCCTCCCTTGTCTCTGGTAGTATTTTTACTATAGATAAGCAGATTCATGGGATTGCTTTTTAGCAATGAGATCCACTCCCAACAAAAATAGGCCAGCCTTCTACCCCAACCTCATAGAATGCAATTTTGGTTCCTTCTTCTGACACTGCTGGTCCCTGGACATCATAGATGCCAGGTAACCAGGAACTTTTGTTCATATATATGTACATAGTAGTATCCCACCAGTGAACTCCTCTATTGAGTCATTGATTTGAATTGTAAGCCCAATAACTAAAATTATGTTTACTACTTACCAGCAGTGACCACAAAGCCACCACAGCAAGAAACATGTTGACACTATTTTTCTATCAAAATATTTACATTTGCTCATGTTCTAGATTTTATTTATCAATTTGCTACCAAATCACTTCTCCAGTATTTCTTTTGGCTAATGACAGTCTGAAGCAGAAGATCCATTTGGAAGTCAATCTTAAAAAATTAAATGTAAATAGAGCTTTATATACAGTTAATCTAGATGTATTCATGTGTATTCCCAAGCTAATTCTCCCTTTTTATTTTCTAAGCATTGCAATTTTTTATTCATTTTAATGAGAAAAAAGATAAAATAGCAATTAAATAGTTTCAAACAGGTTAGTAGGATAGTTACAATAATTAATGCACTGCATATTGTTGTCTTCATAGTAGTTATTCAGAGGACACAGTGCAGATATGATATCTTTGTCTAAAGAATATTAGTAAAATAGCAAAATCTTGTGAACAACCAAGATGTCCATCACATGAGGAATGGTTGAAAAAGATGTGGTATTTCTATACAATGGAGTATTACTCAGCTATTAAGAATGATAAGCTTGAAGCATTTATATTGAAGTGGATGCCACTTGAACATATATTCATAAGTGAAATAAACCACACACACATGTGTGAATTTTGTATAGTCTCCCTAGTATAAGAAGTGAAATGAAGAAATACAAAAGGAAACACACAACAACAACTAAAAACAATTGAGCCCCATAAGGCAAAGTGAATGGCATATGCTGCAGGATACTAATCAGCTTTTCTTCTGGATGGTTAACAACCTAAGCTCACAGATTAAAGTTGGAGAAATAGAATAGCCACAAGGAAAGCCAACATTTTGGCCCTAGCTTTTCAAGGTCAGCGAAGACTCAGGACATAGGAGAACCTGTACTGCAACATCATGGAACTTCAAATTTTCTGAACACGGAGATTATGGAGCCACAGAGGAAAAAGATCGAAGTTCTATAGTGTGCCTGAGGAGAGTCACATGGAGAAAAAACTTTCCCTCAGGCTCTCACAGAGAGCAAACTGGTCAAGCATTGGTTATGACCCATCCACATGGATGACACAGACAAATCTACAGAATAAGGTACAGGATTACAAGATAAACCCTGAGGGGACTTCACTGACCTCATAAGAAACATAAAGTACATGTGTTGATATATAAGTCTTGCTCTATCTAGGTCTTAACGATCCAGCAGTATGGATGAAGTATACACTGCGGGGCCATAATAATAAGTTGAGCTGTAAATGGCTATGGTCAACAACTTCTTCGCATGCTGAACTACATTGCATTGTGTCGTCGAGTTCAGGCACCTAAATTAGTTGAATGACAATGGATTTCCCATCTCTGACAAGTGTAGACAAAGGACGGGGTATAGAAATTAAGAATCTTGATGTATGTGTATGGACAGTACAGTTGGAATAGATAGCACCGTGCTTCTACATAATTCTATGAGAGGCGAGATTTGCACTAGTGGTGGTTGGACAGGATATTATGTCGGCTTCTAGTACTATGGACAACCACTAGGAAAATAACAAGGTAGAAAGTATTAATTATTGAATCTTTGATGTAATTCAGGTATAAAAAATAAGATACGCAAACAGCTACACTCTCTTAATTTACTGATAAGAGACATAT
>PVKA01026498.1:10349-31754 GCA_004027165.1 Ctenomys sociabilis | reverse complement strand
ACCCAAGTAGAAACACACCAAGACATATAAAAGTTAAGATCGCAGAAATCCAACACAAAAATAATATACTGAAAGCTGCTAGAGAGAAGAAGGAGCTCACATTCAAAGGAAAACCCATCAGAATTACAGCCGACTTCTCTACACAAACAATGAAGGCAAGGAGAGCATGGAGCAGAGTTCTTCAAGTCCTACACGAAAAAAAATTCCAGCCCAGACTACTATATCCTGCAAAACTCTCTTTCAGGTTTGATGGAGAAGTGAAATACTTCCATGACAAAGAACAACTAAAGAATTTCATGATGAAAAAGCCATCCCTCCACAGGCTGTTGAAAGAGGTTCTAGAGAGAGACCACAACGACCAGAACTCCATGCAAGAGAATGGAAGGAACCCACTAAACAGGACAGTCAATTAAACACAGGTTTCAAAGGAGTAAACAATACCAGGTAAATATCATGACAAACATAATTGAGCACATTACAATTATAACCATAAATGTAAACGGACTCAATTCTCCCATTAAGAGAAATAGACTGGCACAGTGGATTAGGAAACAAAATCCAACAATATGCTGTATACAAGAAACACACTTAACTCAAAAGGACATTCATAGGCTCAAAGTCCAAGGATGAAATATAATACTATATGCCCCAGCACCTCAAAGAAAAGCAGGAGTCACAATTCTGTTCTCAGACAGTCTTAACTTCAAACCAAAAATGATCAAACGACACAAAGAAGGCTACTATATATTGGTCAGGGGAAAAATTCAAGAGCAAGAAGTAACACTCATAAATATCTATGCACTAAACACAGTAGCACCGAACTATGTAAGCCAAATCTATCTTACGGGACATGAAAAACTTAATGTCTAAGAACACAGTCTTAACAGGAGACCTTAACACAACCTTATCTCAAAAAGATAGGTCAACCAGACAAGAAATTAGTAAGGAAGTAGCAGAACTGAACCAGAGCTTGGAACAAATGGACCTGGTGGACATATACAGAGTGTTCCACCCAACCACAGCTGAATACACATTTTTTTCAGCTGCACACTGGTCATTTTCCAAAATAGACCACTTACTAGTCCAGAGGTCATGCCTAAGTATATGCAAGAAAATGGAAATTATCCCATGCATACTATCTGACCACAATGCAATGAAATTAGAAATAAATGAGAAAAGAAACCAGAAAAACCCGCTAAATTCTTGGAACCTAAACAACACACTACTCAGCAATCAATGGGTCATAGAAGAATTTGAACAAGAAATTCAGCAATATCTACAATTCAATGAAAATTCAAGTACAACTTACCGGAAGTTATGGAATGCGATGAATGCAGTTCTTAGAGGGAAAATAATAGCTAAAACTCACACATTAGGAAAATGGAAAGGGAACAAATTAGCACCTTATTGTTGCACCTCCGACAACTAGGAAAAGAAGAGCAAACAAAACCCAGAGTGCAAAGACGGGAAGAAATCATAAAGATTTGAGCAGAAATTAACTCAATTGAGATGAAAAATACAGTTCAATGAATCCACAAATCAAAAAGTTGGTTCTTTGAAAAACTAAATAAAGTTGATAAGCCTCTTGCCAACCTCATCAAAAAGAGGCAAAAGAAAATACAAGTACAAGCGATAAGGAATGAAAAGGGTGAAATCACCGCAGACCCACTGGAAATTCAGAAGATTATCAAAAGTTACTTAGAGAATCTTTACACTCACAGAATAGAAGACACAGAAGAAATGGACAGATTCCTCGAAAGGTACAAATTACCAAAATTAAATCAAGAAGATATTACAACTCTCAATAAGCCGATAACAGCCAACGAAATCCGAAACGTAATAAAAAGTCTACCGACAAAGAAAAGTCCAGGGCCTGATGGATTCACAGCTGAATTCTACAAGAAATTTATAGAAGATATAATCGCCACACTCCACAAACCCTTCCATGAAGTTGAAAAGGAAAAAGTCCTCCCAAAATCATTTCTGGTGGCAAGTATAATACTCATTCCAAAACCAGGTAAAGACACAACCAAAAAGGAGAACTACAGGACAATCTCCCTCATGAACATACACGCAAAAATACTCAACAAAATCCTGGGCAAATAGAATACAGCAAATCATCAAGAAGATCATACACCATGACCAGGTAGGATTCATCCCAGGGATGCAAGGATGGTTCAATATTTGAAAGTCTATAAATGTAATACACTATATTAATAGACTGAAATCTAAAAACCACATGATCATCTCAATTAATACAGAGAAAGAATTTGACAAAGTCCAAAGCTCATTCATGTTCAAGGGCCTACAGAAAATCCCACCTGATCTTGATGTATAATGTTATGGATAATTTGTAGCATACTGCTTGCAAGTATTTTATTGAGAATTTTTGAATCCTTGCTCAAGAGTGAGTTGGGTTTCCAGTTTTCTTGTTTCATAGGGTACTTCTATTATTTTGATATCAGAGCAATACATGCTTCCAGGAATGTGTTTTAGAAAACTGCTTCCATTTCGATTTTATGGAAGAATTTATATGGAGTTGGCATTAGATCTTTTTGAAATTTCATGAAGAATTCACCTGTGATTCTATAAGGACCTCAGGTTTTCTTTGTTAGTAGATTTTTTTTATCTTTTATGTATTTTTTTTGCTTTATATTTTTTGATTTGTTGATTTGATTTGATTTTTGTTTTATTGACGTACAAATATCAATGAGACAGTTTTAAGATAACTTGACAAGATGGATTTGATAAATTAATACACTGCAAACTTTTCATATTGTTTTGGCATCATAGAAGGTGCATACATGATACTACACTTACAGATATTATTATAGCATATGACTCTGTTTGCGAATCTTATTTTTTATACCTGAATTACATCAAAGATTCAATAATTAAAAATTTCTACCTTATTATTTTCCTAGTGGTTGTCCATAGTACTAAAAGCGGACATAATATCATATCAAATTACAATTAGTGCAAATGTTGCCTCTCATAGGATTATGTGGAAGCACAGCTTTATCTATCCCCACTGTACTGTCTATACACTCACATCATGATTCTTCGTTTCTATACCCGTTCCTTTGTATACAACTCTCAGAGATGGGCACTCCATTGTCATTCACCTAACTTAGCTGCTTGCTCTCGATCACACAATCCAACACAGTCCAGCAGTCCAGTACAATAGTTAGTTATCCGAAGAAGTTGTTGACTATAGCCATTTACAGCTCAGCTTAATATTATGGTCCCGCGATGTACACTTCATTCTTTTACTTTTCTGCTAGATGGTTAAGACCTAGATAGAGCAAGTCTTATATATCAACACATGAAGTTTGTGTTTCTTGTGAGGTCAGTGAAGTCCCCGCAGGGTTTATCATGTAGTTCTGTATTTTATTCTGTAGATCCTTTTTCTGTGTCATCCATGTGGATGAGTCATGGCCAATGCTTGACCAGTTTGCTCTCCGTGAGAGACTGATACAAAGTTTTCTCTCCATGTGACTCTCCCCAGGCACACTACAGAACTTCAATCTCTTTCCTCTGTGGCTCCATAATCTCCTTGTCCAGAAAATTTGGAGTTCAACTGAGTTTCATGATGTTGCAGTACAGGTTCTCCTATGTCCGGAGACTTCGCTGACCTTGAAAGGCTAGGGCCAAAATGTTGGTTGGCCTTGTGGCTCTTCTATTTCTCCAACTTTGATCTCTGAACTTAGGATGTTAACCATCCAGAAGAAAAGCTGATTAGTATCCTGAAGCATATGCCATTCACTTTGCCTTATCAGACTCAATTGATTTTAGTTGTTGTTGTACATTTCCTTTTCAATTTCTGCTTTTTGCTTGTTGTACTAGCGAAACGGCACAATATTTACACATGTGTGTCTGGTTTATTTCACTTATGAGTATATGTTCAAGTGGCATCCACTTCAGTATAAATGCTTCAAACTTATCATTCTTAATAGCTGAGTAATACTCCATTATATAGAAATACCACATCTTTTTCAACCATTCGTCATGTGATGGACTTGTTGTTTCCAAGATTGTGCTATCACACATTGTGCTGCTATAAACATAGGTAGACAAATATCACTACGATACAATGTATCCAAATCCTTTGGGAAAATTCCCAGTAGGGGGATAGCGGGCTTGAAAGGGATTTCTAGTCCTACTCTTTTGAGGAGTCTCCACACTGACGTCCACAATGGTTGAACAAGACTACATTCCCCCCAGCAGTGCAGAAGTGTTCCCTTTTCCCCACAACCTCTCCAGCATTTGTTGTTGCTTGACTTCCTTATGATAGCCATTCTTACTGGAGTGAGATGGTATCTCAGTGTTGTTTTTACTTGCACTTCATGATGACTAGCGATGTGGAGCATTTTTTTCATATATTTATTCTTTTGTCCTCTGAGATGTGTGTATTCATCTCAGATGTGCATTTCTGAAATGTGTCTTTAAATCTGAGAGCCCTCTTATATCTTAGTTCTTTATATATTCTAGACAGTAGGCCTCTGTCTCATTGTTTTTAGTTAGGATTTTTTCAAAATTTGTGGGTTAAGCCGGGCGTGGTTGTGCAGGCCTGTAATCCTAGCCCTCGAGGGGTTGAGGAAGGAGGATTGTTGTGAGTTCGAGACCAGGCTGAGCTACAAAGTGAGCTTAAGGCCAGCCTGAATTGCACAGGGAGACTCTGTTTCAAAAAGACAAAAAAAATGTGGGTTGTCTTTTCACTCTGTTGACAATTTCGTTTGAAATGCAGAAGCTCCTTAAGAAGAGTTGATCCCAGTTGTTGATTCTTTCAAGTGCTTCCCATGCTAATGTATGTTTGTTCATGAACTCTTTACCTCACCCTACGTCTTCAAGAGTTCCTCCTACTTTCTCTTCCAAGACATTGAGTTTTTCTGTTTTAATGTTTAGATCTTTAATCCATTCTGATTTTAAGTTAGTAAATGGTGATAGAGCTGTGTCAACGTTTAGTTTTCAGCACATAGAAAGCTATGTTTTTCTGCACCATTTGCTAAAGAGGCTATTTTTCTTCCAGTGAGCTTGTTTAGCCCATTTTGTCGAAGATCAGATGGCTGAGTGTGATTGTTGATGCCTCTGCATCTTCTAATCTATTCCACTGATCCTCAGGTCTATTTTGTTGCCAATACCATTTTGATTTTATCACAGTGGCTTTGTAGTATAATTTCAAATCAGGAATTGTGATGCCTCCTGCCATGTCTTTATTGGCCAAGATTGCCTTTGCTATTCTAGGTTGTTTGTGGTTCCAAATACATTTTAGGATTGATTTCTCTATATCTGGGAGGTATGTTGGTGGCAGTTTGATAGGAATTGCATTAAATCTGTACAGCAATTTTGGGAGTATGGCCATCTTCACGATGTTGGTTCTTCCTATCCAGGAGCATGGTATATCTTTCCATTTTCTGAAATCCTCTATAATTTCTTGTCTAAGGGTGTTGTAATTTTTCGTGAAAAGACCTTTGACTTCCTTGGTTAAGTGAATCCCAAGGTATTTCATATTCCTTGGTGCTATTGTAAAAAGTATTGTTTCTATTGTTTCCCTTTCCATGTGCTTTTTATCTGTGTACAGGAATGCTACTGATTGTGAGTACTGATTTTGTATCCTGCTATGCTACTGAATTTGCCTATCAGTTCTAGTAGTTTTTAGGTGGAATTTTTGGGTTCTTCCAAGGAAAGTATCATGTCATCTGCAAATAGTGATTATTTAACTTCTTTTTTACCTATTCTTATTCCCTTTATTTCTCCCTCTTTTCTAATGGCTCTTGCTAAGGATTCTAAGATTATGTTGAATAGGAAGGGTGATAGAGGACATCCTTTCCTTGTACCTGATTAAAGACTAATACTTATCAGTTTTTCCCCATTTAGGATTATATGAGCTTTTGTTTTGTCATAGATGGCTTTTTGAAGTTGAGATAGAGTCTATCTATTCCAATTTTCTGTAGGACCTGGACCATGAATGAGTGTTGCACTTTGTCAAGGGCTTTCTCTGTACCAATTGTGATGATCATGTGGTTTTTAGATTTCAGTCTATTAATATAGTGTATTACATTTATATATTTACAAATATTGAACCATCCTTGCATCCCTGGGATGAATCCTACCTGTTCATGGTGTATGATCTTCTTGATGATTAGCTGTGTTGTATTTGCCAGGATTTTGTTGAATATTTTTGCATCTATGTTCATGATGGAGATTTGCCTGTAGTTCTCCTTATTGGTTGTGTCATTCCCTGGTTTGGGAACCAGTATTAAACTTGCCTCCAGAAATGATTTCGGGAGGACTTTTTTCTTTTTATCTTCATTGAAGAATTTGTGGAGAGTGGGGATTATATCTTCTATAAATTTCTTGAAGAATTCAGCTGGGAATTCATCAGGACCTGTACTTTTGTTTTTCGGTAGGCTTTTTATTATGTTTCATATTTCATTGGCTGTTATCGGCTTATTGAGATTTGTTACATCTTCCTGATTCAGTTTTGGTAATTTGTACCTTTCAAGGAATATATCAAATTCTTCTGTGTCTTCTATTCTGTGAGTGTCAACATTCTCGAAGTAACTATTTATAATCTTCTGAATTTCCTTTAGGTCTGCAGTGATTTCACCCTTTTCATTCCTTATCGCTTGTACTTGAATTTTCCTTTGCCTCTTTTTGATGAGTTTGTCAAGAGGCTTATCAATTTTGTTAGTTTTTCAAAGAACCAACTTTTTGATATTTGGATTCTTTGAACTGATTTTTTCATCTCATTTGAATTAATTTCTGCTCTAATCTATAATTTCTTCCCGTCTCTGTGCTCTGGGATTTGTTTGCTCTTCTTTTTCTAGTTGTCAGCGGTGCAACATAAGGGTGTTAATTTGTTACTTTTCTGTTTTCCTAATGTGTCATTCATACCTATGATATTGCATCTAAGAACTGCTTTCATCACATCCCATGAATTCCGGTAGGTTGTACTTGAATTTGCATTGAATTGTAGATATTGTTGAATTTCTTGTTGAAGTTCTTCTGTATCCCACTGATTGATGAGTAGGATGTTTAGTTTCCATGAATTTGGTGGTTTTTTCTGGTTTCTTTTGTCATTTATTTCCAGTTTCACTGCATTGTGGTCAGATAGTATGCATGGGATAATTTCTATTTTCTTGCATATACTTAAGCATGACCTCTGGAATAGTATGTGGTCCATTTTGGAAAATGACACATGTGCAGCGGAAAAAAATGTGTATTTAGCTGTGATTAGGTGGAACCCTCTGTATATGTCCTTCAGGTCCATTTGTTCCAAGGTCTACTTCAGTTCTGTTACTTTCTTGCTAATTTTTTGTCTGGTTGACCTATCTTTTTGAGATAAGGGTGTGTTAAGGTCTCCTGTTAAGATTGTGTTCTTAGACATTAAGTTTTTCATGTCCCATAAGATAGATTTGGCTTACATAGTTTGGTGCTACTGTGTTTGGTGCATAAATATTTATGAATGTTACCTCTGGCTCTTGAATTTTTACCATGACCAATATATAGTGGCCTTCTTTGTGTTGTTTGATCGTTCTTGGTTAAAGTTGAGAGTGTCTGAGAACAGAATTGCGACTCCTGCTTTTCTTTGAGGTGCTGGGACATGTAGTATATTTTTTCATCCTTGGACTTTGAGCCTATGAATGTCCTTTTGAGTTAAGTGTGTTTTTTGTATACAGCATATTGCTGGATTTTTTTTTCCTAATCCACTGTGCCAGTCTATTTCTCTTAATTAGGTTATGAGTCTGCTTACATTGTTGGTTGTAACGGAACTGTGTTGACTTATGTTTGTCATGATATTTACCTTGTATTGTTTACTCCGTTTTAGCCTGTGTTTAATTGTCTGTCCTGTTTAGTGGGTTCCTTCAATTCTCATTCATGGATGGCTTTGTCATCATGAAATTCTTAGTTTGTTGCTTTTTGTGGAAGTATTTCACTTCTCCATCGAACATGAAATAGTGTTTTGCTAGGCGTAATATTCTGGGCTGGAATTTTTGTCATGTAGGTCTTGAAGAACTCTGCTCCATGCTCTCCTTGCCTTCTTTGTTTTTGTAGAGAAGTCTTCTGTAATTCTGGCAGGTTTTCCATTCAATGGGAGTTCCTTCTTATCTCTAGCAGCTTTCAGTATATTGTTTTTTGTGTTGGATTTCTGGGATCTTAGCTATTATATGTCTTGGTGTGTTTCTACTTTGGTTGAAGTTATTTGGTGTTCTGTATGCTACAGTGAGCTGAATGTTGGATAGTTTCCTCATATTTGGGAGGTTTTCTGCAATTATTTCTCCCCAAATTCTTTTTATGTCATTTGTATTGACTCCTGCGTTCTCGTTGATACCAATTATTCTCATATTGTTTATCCTGGAATCATCTTGCAGGTGATTTATTATTTTTTCCTGCATTCTTGTTGTTTTTAAGAGATCCTTTCTCACCTTTTCACTAGCTACTCCGGAACCTTCAAGATCTGAAACTCTGTCTTCTCTTTCACTAAGACGATTTTGTAGCCTCGTGATTGATATTTTTAGTTCTTGTGTATCTCTTTCACTGTGTTTTATGTGTTCTATTTCTTTTTGTATTGCTTACTCAAGGAATCTATCATATTTCTGATCTCCTCAATTTTTTTTATCCATGTCTTCTATATAGGTAGTTATTAATTGTTTCTCTTCAGTGTTTCTTCCACGTTTTGTTTCCTCTATATATTTCTGGACTTGTTTCTGTATTTCAGATGCTATGACTTCAAACAATTCTTTTTTTTCAAAGAATTCTTTTTAGATTTCAGAACTTATTTCTGCTTTGAGTTCCTCATGATCTTTCTACTGTTGTTTCTTTGCTTCACGTGCTGTTAGTTCATAAATTTCAGCTGGAATAGTCCTCTCCACACTTGTTCTGGGTGAGCATAGTTTTTCCACCCAATGTTTCTGGAATTCATTCTTTATTTCAGATACTATGTATTCTGATATTTCTGTTTAAATTTGGGGAATTCCTTCTCATTTTATTTCTTCTATAGCTTTCTGTTGTTGTTCCTTTGCTGCTATATCTGTAAATTCATTCATTGCAGCTGAGCTAGTGTCCTCTGCCCTTCCTGATGGACTCAATTTCTGGGATTGCGTTTTTCCCCTTGTCTTTGTCACTTTGTATAGCACTGACCTTTGACCTTTGGTGTAGAGCTTTGGTGCAGCTCTAACCTTAGCTTGTTATGAGATTCAGGTGCTAGTCTATGAAGTTAAAGATTATCCAGGTATGCCTATCCTGCGTCTAGCTGTTGCGTTCAGTTCCTTATTTGCTACAGCTCCTTTGGTTTCCCTCTTTTTCTTCCCTGTTCAGGTGAGCACAAACCAAACTGGGATGCAGAGCAAATAATGAAAATTCCACGTCTTAGCTGGCTTTGGGGCGAGGATCCAAAAAATTGCTGGGGTCAACCCTCCTGTGTCAGGCAGCTCACTCCCCAGGTGGGCAGGCCTGGGATTTTGTGGATCTTTCGGGTTCACAAAACGATAGTGGATGATCTTATTCACTGAGTAGGCTGTACTGGGTTGGCCAGCCTAAGGTGGGTCCGAGTCCAGAGGCTGGAACCCGAGAAGGATGGGAAGGGTCCCTCAGGTTCAGTGGGCCTGGAGCCATCACTCACAGGCCAGGCTGCACTACTGGGTTTCTGGCCCTGGCGTGGGACGTGGCATTGCTAAGAAATGTCCCTCTGGCTTTTCAGGCTTGGACTTCTCACTCCAGGCTGCCCTCAGTGGGTCTGGGTCTGTGGGGTGGGACTGGCAATCACCTGGAAATATTTCTCTGGCATGGTGGGCCTGAAGCTCTCACGGGGCCATGGGGGTCGAGGGGAGAGGGAATGCCTTGGAAATGTCTTTCTGGTGCGCTGGCCCTGGTGTACACTCAATGAACTTTGATGACCAGAAATCGGGGAAATTCCCACTCGTTCAGCAGGATTTAGGGCAAGGGATCCGGAGAGTTGCTGGTGAGTGGGTTCTGAGGTTTCAGGCCAGTCACTGGCTTGGAGGATTTGGGGACAGGTATCCTGGTAGCACACATGGGAAGAAGCCAATGGCTGTCCCTCAGACTCACCACACTCTCACTGATCTGGCAAGCTTGGTGTGTCGTGCAAATTCTGACTCACTGGGAGAGCTTTGCACAGGATCCAGGAGGTTGCTGGAGACCGCTGCACTGTCTCAGGCCAGTCTCTGGAGCTGGGCAGGCGTGGGAGGGATCGATGAGGATCTGTTCATCTGTTCTTTGTCGTCGAAGTATTTCACTTCTCCATCAAACTTGAAAGATAATTTTGCAGGCTACAATAATTTGGGCTGAAATTTGTTTTCGTGTAGGCCTTGAAGAACTCTGCATGCTCTCTTGCCTTCCTTGTTTATGTAGCAAAGTCGGCTGTAATTCTGATGTGTTTTCCTTTCATTGTGAGCTTCTTCTCTCTAGAAGCTTTCAGTATTTTATTTTTGTGTTGGACTTCGGGGATCTTAACTATTATATGTCTCAGTGTGTTTCTACTTGGGTTGAAGTTATTTGGTATGTATGCTTCGGTGACCTGAATGTTGGATTGTTTTCTCATATTTGGGAAGTTTTCTGAGATTACTTCTCCCCAAATTCTTTTTATCTCATTTGTATTGACTCCTTCATTCTCATTGATACCAATTATTCTCACATTGTTCATCCTGGCATCATCTTGCAGGGATGTATTATGATTTCCTGCATTCTTGTTGCTTTTAAGATATCTTTTCTTACCTTTTCGCTAGTTGCATCGGCATCTTCAACATCTGAAACTCTGTCTTTGCTTTCACTGAAACGGTTTTTTAGAATCATGATTGATGTTTTTAGTTCTTCTATATCTCTTTGATTCTGTTTCATGCATTCTATTTCTTTTCTGTATTGCTCATTCATGGAATCCATCATGTTTCTGTTCTTAATTTTTTTAATGCACGTTTTCTTTAGAGGTAGTTATTAATTCTTTTTCTGCAGTGTTTCTTCTATGTTGGGTTTCTTTTGTATATTTCTGGACTTTTTTCTGGATTTCAGATGTTATGATTTCAAATAATTCTTTTTTCCATTTCAGAAATTATTTCTGCTTTCTGTTCATCAGACATTTCTGCTATTGTGGCTTTGATTCAGATGCTTTTAATTCATACATTTCAGCTGTAATAGTGATGTCTGCACGTGTTCTGGGTGAGCATTGTTTTTCCACCCCATGTTTCTCGAATTGATTCTTTATTTCAGATACTATGTACTCAGATATTTCTTTTTTAATTTTGGGAATTCTTCTTGTTTTAATTCCTCTATAGCTTTCTCCTGTTATTCATTTGCTGCTGTATCTGTTAATTCATTCATTACACCTGAGCTAGTGTCCTCTGCCCTTACTGTTGGACTTGAGTTCTGGGCTGATGTTTTTCTCCACGTCTTTGTCATTTTGTATGTCACTGACCTTTGACCTTTTGTGTAGAGCTTTGGTGCAGCTATAACTTTAGCTTGTTATGAGATTTGGGTGCCAGTCTATTAAGTTTGAGATTTTCCAGTTATGCCTGTCCTTTATCTAGCTGTTGCAATCAGTTCCTTTTTGCTGCAGCTCTTGTGGTTCCCCTCTGTTGGTTCCCTGGTTAGGTGAGCACGGGGACTGGGATCCAGAGCATGTACTGAAAATTCCCATTATTTTGGTTGGCTTTAGGATGAGGATCTGGAAAATTGCCTGTGTCAGCCCTCCTGTGTCAGGCAGGTTGCTCTCTAGATAGATGGGCCTGGGATTGGTGTGTCTTCTGGGCTCCCAAAAGGATTTTGGATGATCTTATTCACCGGGTTGTCTTTACCGGGTCAGGCAGCCTGTGCTGGGTCTGTGTCTACAGGCCCAACCGAGAAAAAGGCTGGGGTAGGTCCCTCTGGCATAGCGAGACTGGAGCCCTCACTCACAGGCCGGCCTGCACTGGGTCTGGGGCCATGAGGTGGGACTGGAAATCGCTGGGATATGTTTCTCTGGCATTGCAGTCCCAGCTGCACTGGGTCTTGGTCTGCAGGGTGTGGGGACAGGGAATGCCTGGGAAATGTCTCTCTGGTGCAGTGGGCCTGGAATTTTACACTCACCGAACTTTGATGCCCAGGGAGTCAGGGAAATTCCCACTCTCTCAGCAGTCTGTAGGGCAGGGCATCAGGGGAAGTACTGGTGAGTGTGTCCTGAGGTTTCAGGCTGGTCTCTGACATGAAGGGCTTTGGGGTGGCAATCTGGTTAGGGCACGTGGGAAGAAGCCAAAGGCTCTCCCTCAGACTCACCACACACTCACTGATCTGGGAAGCCTTGCGAGTCTTGAAAATTCCCACTCACTGAGAGTGCTAGGTGCAGGATCCAGGAGGCCGCTGGATTCAGTCCTATTCTCAGCCCGGTCTTTTGGGCTGGTTGCCATGGGCGGGATCCAGGAAGATGGCAGAGTCGTCTCCGCTGTCTCAGGCATTTCACTCGTGCTGGGCAGGCATGGGTGGGTTCGAGGAGGCTGCTGGATTCTTCTTTGCCATGTCACGTGGGTCTCTGGGTCTGAGTGGCCATTTTGAACCCTTGAAAGAGAGTGACAGGGAAAAGTTAAGAAAAATATTGAATGCTTCATGAATTTGCATGTCATTCTTGCACAGGGGCCATGGTAATCTTCTCTGTATCATTCCAATTTTAGTATATGTGCTGCCAAAGTGAGCATGACAGGGAAAAGTTAAGTGTTCCATTTGTATTACTTAAAGCTTACTTCCCAAAGAATGAGTTTATGCCAAAAGGACCAAAATTCCAACCTGCACGAGATCTATTGCTGTCAGAAAACAGAAACAGACTACAGAACATCGTATTCCTAGCAGAGCTAGGTGGAAGAGATAATTCTTATGCAGTACATGCAGTGACCCCTAACCCTTACTGCACATGTATATCTTGACAGTCCATGATTAATGTAATCCTAGCATCATCAAATCTATCCCATTGTATGGTGGAGTCTAGGATCACCGCCATTGTCAAGAGGTAGGGAGCTGCCCTGAAGAAATAAAGTGCAGGTAATAGAGCTCTTAGTGGATAGAGTCAAGCAGATACCAGCCATGCATCAGTACTAACACAGACATTTAGGGCTCATGACAATGCATTTCCTTTGCAGGACTTAATTTTACACTAGCTACAATGTGGCCAAGGCATTTACAGGAGTAGCCTTGGTCCTGACATGACAGCATGAGTACATGGAAGACTGCTCTGCACAGTGCTTGGAGATGGTGGTGAAATCCATAGTAGTCCTTACCTGGGACAACAATGAAAACAATGGCACAAGGCATGAAAAATCCAGGTAACTGATGTTCAGGCTCTGAAAGTTGTTCCTGAGAGTTAAGGTTGGATTGGAGGTGAACAGAGGCCCTTACATGCCTGTACTGGAACACTGGTCTATGCTTGGATATCTAGAATGCCAGGTCCTGCATTGCCCCATGGATTGCTTTCCTAGGGACAAGTTCTTGTGAACTGAGGTTTCATCAGCACTCTTACGAGATGAACAACCCAATGTTCCTAATACCTTTGGCCAGTAAGACATGTGTTAAATAAGTGCTTCACCCAGTGCTTCTCCCTCCAGCATCCCTTCCCACTGTTCACAGCTATCTTCCCCTGCCTCACACCTGGAGCAATCTGGGATTGTTTTCCCTTATTTCTTTTGTGAAAGTTGCTCACGTTAGATGTGTTGCGATGTGTGAATTTGCTGGAGGTGCCATGGAGGTGCATCTGTACTGATCTGACTTGCTTGCTGGAAAATTTTAGGCTTCATTCTCACAGAGGCCTCCTGACTACCAAAGTTGAGTTTGGTGAAGGTGGTGTGATAAATATTGTTTCTCCAATGGAAGAGAAGCTTAAAGAGAGAAGTGTTCGATTTTCTCCCAAATTTTAGGATCTGTGAGGAATGTGGTGCCAGCAAATATAGAGTTATACACAGCTAGCCAACCCAGCATTGCAGAGAACATATTCATGGTTGTGATTACTGCACTGTATTTTTCCACTGTCCTCTTGAGTTTTTTCTGACATGTAGGTTCCCCTGGAAATATACAAGCAAATTTTGCAGAAAAACATTTTAGAGAACAAGACAATTACAATCAGTTGTTTATCAACAAACATGAAAGAAACAGGTTGCCAGATATTTTGCTATGAGTTCCAATGCATGCATCACATTCCACTAACTTGTACAACCAAAAATGTGCATCATTTCCACTTTACAGATGAAGACACTGAGGCCTACTGGATTTGAGAACTTCTTAGGACAGTGTGTGGGCAAAGATAAAGCCATTGTTTGGACTCTCTTTCTAAGGTCATCCAGGTGCCATCCTCTACCCATTCCTGCTGATCTGAGCCCTGCTATTTTCAGAGTAGTTTTTGTACTTAAAAAATGTTTTAAAAAATTCCATGGTATTTTACTACTTCTGTATGGAAACTGAGACTAGCTGTGTCAGCCCAAAGTAGAGGAAGAAAAGGTTTAGCTCGTGCTTTGTGGATATTTCAGTGTATAGTCAGCTTGCTCCAAGGCACTTGGCATGATACAGGGGCAATTCTTGAGAGCAATGGAAGCGTGTAGAAGTATTTACAGCAAATATATGAGCAAACCACTTCCTCTTACTCATACTTTGTGCAGGCTTTCCTCCTCAGAGAGTCACAACTTTAACTGTCACAACTTTAACCCAAACAAGAGATTATGAACCAATCACAAACGCTATGTTCAGCAAAAACCCCTCAAAAGACCTAATCTCTGGACTCAGCTGTCTTCAGTCCTTGACCCTCATCATTTCATGAAGCCCTTGGGCAACATCTAAGCACAAACTCTAAGACAGGGTGAGGAAAATCCTTGAGTCAAATGCACTGAGTAATGTGCTGAATTAAATATACAAAAATGAGCCAGCTATGGGACCCACCTGCTGTGCCCTATGGCTTTGGGAAGGCTGTCCTATCACTTCACTCACCCTGGAATGTCTCCAATAGCATCAGATTTGTGGCATGAATGTTCACTTTCTACAATTAAATTGAGACCCTATGTTATGCACCTCAGAAGACAAATGACACTCACATAAATGGTAAGTTGCATAATACACTCTTTATCTTGGCAGGTAATTTAGGACAGATTTTGTGATCATGTCCCTATTTTAGGACTATAGTATAAGTTACTGCAAAATGTAGCTTTAATAACTATAGGCTGTCCATGAGTTTAAGAAGTGGACACAACCCAAATCTCCTGATAACCTACAGGTGATGTAGGACCACACAGAACACAGGAGACAAAGAAAAGGATCAGCTATGGTTGAAACCATCCAAACAATGAAAGCATTTGAGTAGGTGGGAAGGGCTTCTGAATTAATCATGGAATAAAATTAATTCAACTTTCTTCTCCAGTCTGGAGGCTGTGAGCTCTCAACATGAATCTGAATATTTATACTATTCTCAGTAGCTTTCTGCTGATATTCTGATATAGGCAGTCAAATCCTTTAGGAATAACATACAACTTAGGAAATGGCCAATGAGTGGAAAGACACAAATATTTTCCCCCTACCCAGAAGGTGATTGTGAAAGGAAGTATTCACAAATGCCAAGGAGTGAAGAACAAAACTGTCTCATGGAAATGAGGCTTGAAATTCATCTACAGCATCTGTTTTGCTGCAACATGGCACTTGAAAGATTGGAGAATTTCCAGGCACATGTCACATTAGCACCAAGAACTCCCAACACAGAAGAGAACTTCATCAAGAAATCATACCTCTTACATTTTGTGAGCATCTGCTGTGGAACCACATACATTAACCCCACTATTCCTCACTCCTACAGCTTGTATAGCCTCTTCATTGGCTATACGATCATAGAAAACTTACAGACAGCTTGTCTTTAATAAGAGGCACTGGTAGTGCTGTGTTAGCACTAAAATTCCAGTGTACCCATTTCTCTTTTATAAGAACCATTTCCACCTAAAGTGATACCAGACAACTGGATTACCCCTTAGGCTCTGTGGACACAGCACCATAAGTTCTCTGTACACACTTAGAAGTTTCAGCCCAGCATGTTTCCTTTCAGAAGAGCTCCTTTTAGAAGAGCAATCTGGTTTTGTACCTTGCATGTCCTGGGCAGTCGCTATAGAACAGATGCTACCTGTATCCCTTCCTTCATGCACCACACAATCATAAGCATTCCAAGCATGCCGTCAGTCACATAACGGCTGTGATATCCTCCCCAGTGTGAATGTCAGGTGGTGCTAAACTTACCCAAATCCCTCTGCTGGCTGGGGGATTGCTCCTTTAGGTCTGGCCTTTATTCTTCATTCTGGTCAGTTGGCCTTAGGCTCCACAGTTCAAATCATCATCCTATTCCTTACTGCCACCTGCTCACCCCAATACATGACCCAGGGCATATGGTAATGTGAACATATCTACTCCTGCATATATATGGTAAGGGTAATTTCCAAAGTTGTTCTCTGTGTGTTTCCAAACACACATATGGTTTCCTTCATGAGAAAAGCACCAAGAAAATGAGTTTGTTAAAGGGAGAGCCAGCTAAGCAGAATGAGGATTAAAAGTAGAGCTGAGAGTAGGCATCCCACAATCAACCAGGACATAGGGGAGCCTTGTGCAGGGTTGTCTTTAAATTCCAAGTTGTGGTAAAGGCAAAGTGGATGCTGCCCTGCAAATTCTACCCACCACGAACTGGGAGGCTTGGGAAAGGAATACTGCAGGGTGCCAGTGGGTTTGGACAAAGGATTCTCCCTCACAGAGTGTAGGAGAGAGAACAGTGCAGGAACGTTGGCTGGTAGCATGATGTAGAGGCCCCTAATGACTAACTTCCACAGTTCAGCATGTGGTTCTCTGTCCTATTGTACAACAACAGTGCACAGGGACACGCAGATCTGGACCAAGTTTAACATGTCTCCAGGACCCAAATGATGAAAGCAACCATGGAAGTTAAGGAATTTCCACGAGATAAACTAAAACCTCAGCAATAACTGCACAATCCCGTCCCAGATCATATTCATGTGCAGATGTAGGAAAATCATCCGGGAGAGAATGTATTGGCCACATACAGAGACATCTCTGATTCCCTCATTTCTGCATGTTTGGCATTTGAAACAATGGAGATGCTGAATCCAAACTCCAGTATATCGTGCAACACTAAGAGTATGCCTGCACTCTCAGAAGAGATTTGTACCTTGGATTTCTTAAGAGGCTGGAATTGTTCAGATTTTGACAGTGCTGAATATTTTTTCTTCGGGGATGAGACAGTTGCATAAATGAATCATTTTGATATATGAATGATGAACTTGGTATGATTAACTTCTTTTGGAGATTATTTATTTTTTTGCATTTATTTTTTCTTGTTTTTTAAAATTTATTTTATATTTTATTGAAGTACAAATATCAATCAGTCAGTTTCTAGACACCTTAACAAGACAGATTCGATGAATTAATACATTGCAAACTGTTTTCATAATGTTTTGGTATTGTAAAAAAGTGCATATATAATATCACAATTACAGATATTATCATAGCAGATGTCTCTTATCAGTAAATTAAGAGTGTAGCTGCTCACTTATCTTATTTTTTATACCTGAATGATATCAAATTTTCAATAATTATTTTTCTAGTTGATGACCATAGTACTAGAAGCCGACATAATATCCTGTCCAACCACCATTAGTGCAGATCTTGCCTCTCATAGGATTATGTAGAAGCATGGCGTTATCTATCCCAACTGTACTGTGAATACACATAGATCATGGTTCTTTTTTCTATACCCCTTCCTTTGTCTACACCTGTCGAGGGTGGGCACTCCATTGTCATTCAACTAACTTAGGTGCTTGAACTCGACAACACAGTCCAACACAGTCCAGCATTCCACAACAATAGTGAGTTATTCAAAGAAGTTGTCGACCATAGCCATTTACAGCTCAGCTTAATATTATGGCCCCACGATGTATACTTCATTTTTATACTTTTATGCTAGATGGTTAAGACCTAGATAGATGAAGACTTATATACTAATGCATTAACTTTATATTTCTTATGTGGTCAGTGAAGTTTTCTCAGGGTTTATCTTGTAGTCCTGCACATTATTCTTTAGATCCTTTGTCTGTGTCATCCATGTGGATGAGTCACGACCAATGCTTGAGCAGTTTGCTCTCCTTGAGAGACTGAGAGAAGGTTTTCTCTCTCCAGGCACACTATAGAACTTCGATCTCTTTCCTCTGTGGCTCCATAATCTCCTTGTTCAGAAAATTTAGAGCTCACCTGAGTTTCATGATGTTGCAATACAGGTTCTCCTATGTCCTGAGTCTTCGATGACCTTGAAGGGCTATGGCCAAAATGTTGGTTGGCCTTGTGGCTCTTCTATTTCTCCAACTCTGACTTGTGAACTTAGGTTGTTAACCATCCAGAAGAAAATGCTGATTAATATCCTGCAGCATAAGCAATTCACTTTGCCTTATCTGACTCAATTGATTTTAGTTGTTATATGTTGCCTTTTGTATTTCTGCTTTTCGCTTGTTATACTAGGAGACTATATATGATATTTACACATGTGTGTGTGTGTGGTTTATTTCATTTATGAGTATATGTTCAAGTGGCATCCACTTCAGTATAAATGCTTCAAACTTATCATTCTTAATAGCTGAGTAATACTCGATTATATAGAAATAGCACATCTTTTTCAACCATTCCTCATGTGATGGACATCTTGGTTGTTTCCAAGATTTTGCTATCACAAATTGTGCTGCTATAAACATAGGTACACATATATCTCTATGATACAATGCTTCCAGGTCCTTTGGGAAAATTCCCAGTAGGGGGATAGCTCGCTTGAATGGGATTTTTAATCCTACTCTTTTGAGGAGTCTCCACACTGACGTCCACAATGGTTGAACAAGAGTACATTCCCACTAGCAGTGCAGAAGTGTCCCTTTTGCCCATAACCTCTCCAACATTTGGTGTTGGTTGATTTCCTTATGATAGCCATTATTTCTGGAGTGAGATGGTATCTCAGTGTTGTTTTTATTTGCATTTTATGAATGGCTAGTGATATGGAGCATTTTTTTCATATATTTATTTGCTTTTTTAATTTCATCCTCTGAGAAGTGTATATTCATCTCTGATGCCCATTTCTGGATTGGGTCTTGAAATTTGAGGGCACTGTTATATCTTAGTTCTTTATATATTCTAGGCAGTAGTCCTCTGATTGCTTATTATTTAGGATTTTTTCAAAAATTGTGGGTTGTCTTTTCACTCTGTTGACAATTTCTTTTGACATGCCGAAGCTCCTTAAGAAGAGTTAATCCCAGTTGTTGATTCTTTCAAGAGCTTCCCATGCGAATATATGTTTGTTCATGAACTCTTTACGTACCCCTATGTCCTCAAGACTTCCTCCCATTTTCTATTCCAGAAGATTGAGTGTTTCTGTTTTAATGTTTAGATCTTTAATCCATTTTGTCTTTAACGTAGTCCATGGTGATAGAGCTGGGTCAAGTTTTAGTTGTTGGCATGTAGAAAGGCAGGGTTCCTGCCACCATGAAAGAGGCTATCTTTCATTCAGTGAGCTTGTTTAGCCCATTTTGTCGAAGATCAGATGGCTGAGTGTTTTCGTAGATGTCTCTCCATTTTCTAATCTATTCTGTTGATCCTCAGGTCTATTTTGTTGGCAATACCATGTTCATTTTATCATACTGGCTTTGTAGTATAATTTCAAATCAGGAATTGTGATGCCTCCTGCCTTGTCTTGATTGGCCAAGATTGCCTTTGCTATTCTAGGTCGTTTGTGGTTCCAAATAAATTTTAGGATTGATTTCTCTATATCTGGGAGGTATGCTGTAGCAGTTTGATAGGGCTTGCATTAAACCTGTACAGCACTTTTGGGTGTATGGCCATCTTCACAATGTTGGTACTTCCTATCCAGGAGCATGGAATATCTTTGCATTTTCTGAAATCCTCCATACTCTCTTTTCTTAGGGTGTTGTAATTTACCATGGAAAGATCTTTGACTTCCTTGGTTAAGTGAGTCCCATGGTATTTCGTTTTCCGAGGTGCTATTGTAAAAGATGTTGTTTCTATTGTCTCCCTTTCAGTGTGCTTGTTATCTGTGTAAAGGAATGCTATTGACTTTTGAGTATTGATTTTGTATCCTGCTATGCTACTGAATTTCCCTTTCAGTTGTAGTAGTGGCTTCGTGGAATTTTTGGGGTCTTCCAAGTAAAGTATCATGTCGTCTGCAAATAGTGATAATTTAACTTCTTCTTTACCTATTTTTATTCCCTTTATTTCTCCCACTTTTCTAATGGCTCCTGCTAAGGATTCCAAGACTAAGTAGAATAGGAGGGGTGATTGAGGCCATCCTTGTCTTGTACCTGATTTAAGAGTAAAAAATTTCAGTATTTCCCCGTTTAGGATTATGTGAGCTTTTGTTTTGTCTTAGATGGCTTTTATCAAGTTAAGATAGAGGCCATCTATTCCAATTTTCTGTAGGACCTTGAGCATGAATGAGTGTTGGACTTTGTTAAAAGCTTTCTATGCATCATTTGAGATGATCATATGGTTTTTAGATTTCAGTGTATCAATATAGTGTACTGCGTTTATAGATTTTCGAATATTGAACCATTCTTGCATCCCTGGGATGAATCCTACCTGGTCATGGTGTATCATCTACTTGATGATTAGCTGTATTCCATTTGCCAGGATTTTGTTGAGTATTTTTGCATCTATATTCATGAGGGAGATTGGCCTGTAGTTCTCCTTTTTGGTTGCGTTTTTGCCTCGTTTTGGAATCAGTATTATACTTGCCTCCAGAAACGAATTTGGGAGGACTGTTTCCTTTTCAACTTTATGGAACAGTTTGTGGAGTGTGGGGATTATATTTTCTATCAAGTGTTTGCAGAATTCAGTTGTGAATCCATCAGGACCTGGACTTTTCTTTGTCGGTAAGCTTTTTATAACGTTTCGTATTTCTTTGACTGTTATTGGCTTATTGAGAGTTGTTATATTTTCTTGATTCAGTTTTGGTAATTTGTACCTTTCAAGGAATATTTCCATTACTTCTGTGTCTTCTATTCTGGAAGCGTAAAGATGCTTGAAGTAACTATTGATATTCTTCTGAATTTCCACTGGGTCTGTGGTGATTTCACCCACTTCATTCCTTACTGCTTGTACTTGAATTTTCTTTTGCCTCTTTTTGATGAGGACGACAACAGCATTATCAACTTTATTTATTTTTTCAAAGAACCAACTCTTTGATTTTTGGATTCTTTGAACTGTTTTTTTCATCTCAATTAAGTTAATTTCTGCTCTAATCTTTGATTTCTTCCTGTCTTTGTGCTCTGTGTTTTGTTTGCTGTTCTTTTCTAGTTGTTGGAGGTGCAACATTAAGGTGGTGATTTATTCCCTTTTTTTTTTTTC
>PVKA01026498.1:0-10249 GCA_004027165.1 Ctenomys sociabilis | reverse complement strand
ATGTTTAGTTTCTATGAATTTAATGGGTTTTTCGGGTTTCTTTTATAATTTATTCTAAGTTCATTGCATTGTGGTCAGATAGTATGCATGGGATAATTTCTATTTTCTTGCATATACTTAGGCATGACCTCTGGACTACTATGTGGTCTATTTTGGAAAATGACTTGTGTGCTCCTGAAAAAAAAAAGTGTATTCAGCTGTGATTGGGTGGAACACTCTGTATATATCCACCAGGTCCATTTGTTCCATGCTCTCCTTCAGTTCTGCTACTTCCTCGTTAATTTTTTGTCTGATTGACTTATCTTTTTGAGATAAGGTTGTGATAAGATCTCCTGTTAAGATTGTGTTCTTACACATTAAGTTTTGCATATCCCTTAAGATTTGTCTTACACAGTTGGGTGCACTTGTGTTTGATGCATATTTATTTATGAGTGTTACTTCTTGCTCTTGAATTTGTCCCCTACCCAATATATAGTTGCCTTCTTTGTGTCATTTGATCATTCTTGGTTTGAGTTTGAGACTGTCTGAGAACAGAATTGTTACTCCTGCTTTTTTCTGAGGTGCTGGGGCATGTAGTATTGTTTTTCATCCTTTGACTTTGAGCCTATGAATATCCTATTGACTTAAGTGTGTTTCTTGTATACAGCTTATTGTTGGATTTTGCTTCCTAATCCACTGTGCCAGTCTATTTCTCTTAATGGGAGAATTGAGTCCGTTTACATTTATGGTTATAATTGAAATGTGCTGACTTATGTATGTCATGATATTTACCTGGTGTTGTTTAATCCTTTGTAACCTGTGTTAAATTGACTGTCCCATTTAGTGGGTTTCTTCCATTCTCATTCATGGAGTTCTGGTCATTGTGTTCTCTCTCTACAACATCTTTCATTTACCTGTGAAGGGATGGCTTTGTCATCATGAAATTCTTCAGTTGTTCTTTGACGTGGAAGTTTTTCACTTCTCCATCAAAATTGAAAGAGAGTTTTGCAGGGTATAATAATCTGGGCTGGAATTTGTTTTCATGTAGGATTTGTTGAACTCTGCTCCATGCTCTCCTTGCCTTCACTGTTTGTGTAGAGAAGTGGGCTGTAATTCTGATGGGTTTTTCTTTGAATATGAGCTCCTTCTTCTCTCTAGCAGCTTTCAGTATATTATTTTTGTGTTGGATTTCTGGGATCTTAACTGTTATATATCTCAGTATGTTTCTACTTGGGTTGAGGTTATTTGGTGTTCTGTATGCTTCGGTGACCTGAATGTTGTATTGTTTCCTCATATTTGGGAGATTTTCTGCTATTATTTCTCCCCAAATTCTTTTTATGTCATTTGTATTGACTCCTTCATTCTCATTGATACCAATTATTCTCACATTGTTCATCCTGGAGTCATCTTGCAGGTGATGGATTATTTTTTTCCTGCATTCTGATTATTTTTAGGAGGTCCTTTCTTACCTTATCACTAGCTGTTCCTGCATCTTCAAGATCTGAAAGTCTGTCTTCGCTTTCACTCAGACGGTTTTGTAGACTCGTGATTCATATTTTTATTTCTTGTATTTCTCTTTGACTGTGTTTCATGTGTTGTATTTCTTCTCTGCATTGCTCATTGAAGGAATCCATCATATTTCTGATCTCAAATTTTTATCCCTATCTTCTTTAGAGGTAGTTATTAATTATTTTTCTGCTGTGTTTCTACCAAGTTGGATTTCCTCTGTATATTTCTGGACTTGTTTCGGTGTTTCAGGTCCCATGACTTCAAAATGTTCTTCTTGATTTCAGAACTTATTTCTGCTTTGAGTTCCTCATGATCTTTCTGCTGTTGTTTGTTTGCTTCAGATGCTGTTAATTCATATATATCAGCTGGAATAGTGCTGTCTGCACTTGTTCTGGGTGAGCATAGTTTTTCCACCCAATGTTTCTGAAATTCATTCTTTATTTCAGATAGTATGTATTCAAATATTTCTTTCTTAATTTGTCGAATTACTTCTCATTTTATTTCCTCTATAGCTTTCTCCTGTTGTTCCTTTGCTGCTGTATCTCTTAGTTCATTCATTGCAGCTGAGCTTCTGTCCTCTGCCCTTCCTGATGGACTTGAGGTCTGGGATTGCATTTTTCCCCTTCTCTTTGTCATTTTTAATAGCACTGACCTTTGACCTTTAGTGTAGAGCTTTGGTGCAGCTATAACCTTAGCTTGTTATGAGATTCAGGTGCCAGTCTATGAACTTTGAGATTTTCCAGCTATGCCTATCTGGATCTAGCTATTGCGTTCATTTCCTTTTTTTGCTGCAGCTCCTTTGGTTTCCCTCTGTTGGTTCCCGGGGTCAGCCTACATGTGTCAGGCAGATCATTCCCCAAGTGCGCAGGCCTGGGCTTCGGTGGTTCCTCTGAGCTCACAAAAGGATAGTAGATGATCTTATTCACTGAGTAGGTTGTACTGGGTCGGCCAGCCTGTTCTTGGTCTGGGTCTACAGGCCGTAACCTGAGAAGGCTGGGAAAGGTCCCTCTAGTGCAGTGGGCTGGGAGCCCTCACTCACAGGCCAGACTGTGCTGGGTTTTGGTCTGTGGCGTGGGACTGAGGATTGCTGAGATATGTCCCTCCAGAGTGGCAGGCTTGGACTTCTCACTCCAGGCCGACCTGCACTGGGTCTGGTGCTGTGGGGTGGGACCGGTAATCACCAGAAAATATTTCTCTGGCACAGTGTGCCTAGAGCTGCCACCGAGCCACGGGAGTTGGGGGGCAGGTAATCCCTGGGAAATGTCTCTCGGGCACGGCGGGCCTGGAGTTCTACACTCACTGAACTTTAATTCCCAGAGAATCGGGGAAATTCCCACTCGCTCAGCAGTCTTTAGGGCACGGCATCACCGGAAGTGCTGCTGCGTGTGTCCTGAGGTTTCAGACTGGTCTCTGACATGGAGGGCTTCGGGGTGGCAATCTGCTTAGGGCACGTGGGACGATGCCAAAGGATTTCCCTCAGACTCTCTACACTCTCACTGATCTGGGATACCTGGTGATTTGTGCAAATTCCCACTCGGTGGGAGAGATTGGGCCAGGATCCAGAAGGCCGCTGGAGTCAGCTGCTGTCTCAGGCCATGGGTCTCGCTGTCTCGGGAGGTCTCTGGGGCTGGGTGGGCATGGGCGGGATCGAGGAGAATGGCGGAGTTGGCTGTTCTGTCTTTGGCACTTCTCTGGGGCTGGGCGGGCGCGGGCGGGATCAGAAGGATGGCGGAGTCGGCCGCGCTGTCTCTGGCCAGTCTCTCCTTTTTGAGTTTAAATATGTTTTAGAGGGATATTTTTAGATGTGAAATTCACATGGGGTAAATTTACTTGCTAATATTGACAAGTAAACATGCCCGTGAATTTATCAGATCAAGGCAGGATGTGCCTGCATATATGAATGTAATTGAAGTGTAGCCTTCAGTGATTTTTGTGGTCTATGGCTCTTTCACTCAGTACTGTTCCCCAGTTCCGTTTCCAAACATGAATTCAGTGGATTTGTGCCTCTTGGACCTGCCCCATCCTGTCTCTGCCTTGGTGCTATGTATCGTAGACAGAAAACATGGAGCAATTCAACTTGGGCCCCATATAGCTGTACTGTTTGAAGCAGCAACATGAGAAGCCAGTGCAGAAAGTGCCTTGTGCTCCTGGAATTAACCATGGAAAACAGAGAGTGGAGACCTAGTCCCTCACAGAAGCAACTCTGTGTAAGCAACAAAACATGAGTAAGGCCTAGGTGCGATTGAAGACTGGAGCTAGTCCCTGAGGGTGGATAGCAGCAGAGAGGTTGAGGCTGAGGTGGCAGCACATGGAAGCATCAGTCAGAGGAAAGGTTTGCAGCTCTTCCTCTTAACTGCATGGGCTGAGGTAGTTCCTCATAGCTGAGATACCAATGACCTATGAGTTATACCACACAACAGGAAAAGAGAGAACAATGATATGGTTCCAGAAATTCTAACCACAGGCCTCTGAAAAAAGCCTAGTTGGAGAGAACTGCCTTCAAATCGATCAATATTTTAGTGAATAAAATCTGTGTACCAGAATTAAAATAGCATGTCCAAGCTAAATCATATAGAGTAATTGCAAATTGATTTAATTACATAATCACCCACAGTGCACCTCCATGCATGGGCAAATGTGCTTGTGAAACTGGGTAAGTAAGCAAAAGGGAGAAGGATATAATTGTGCATATATGCAAACTGCTTCATGCAATTATAATGCCCATCTCTGCTCCCTCTTGGAAAGGTGCATTTAATATTCATTTTATTTTCCTTATCCTTATTATTATATTTTCTATTTCTTAACTTTCTTCTTTTACCTTTTTCAAAAATAAATTTTGCACATTCATATCTGTAACCTAAACAACTTATTTGAGAATAACATCATGCAATAATAGCATCCATTGTTGAACTTATTTTATGTAGTGAAATTTTGTGTCATACTAATGACACAAATTATTTCTTGTTTTTATCCTTTAAAAAAATTAATAAAAAAGCTCACATGTGCACCTATAATCTGAAATTCTATAGAATTCCTGATAATTTTACACACATTCACTTTCTAAGGACTAACGCAACACACAGACACTTGGGAGACACTTTACAGAGCACAGTGCATCCAAGTGAGCTCTGAATGGTGCAAATGTTGACCCAGAATATGAAAAATTCTTCCCACCGACAGAGGCAGGGCTCACTGCAGCTCTCTGGTGCTGCCAGTCTCATCCCATTGAACATCTAACTTAGGACAGTAAACAGATAGATGGTCTTCCTCTGGATGGTAAGGATACCTCAGAGAGGGCTGAGGCTGTCCTTGAGGAGGACCCCATGCCCTTGGGCCTCAAGAGCAGCCTTGTAGCAGAGACACATATCAGTGTTCTCAGCATGAACACTTCTAGTTTATTGTACAACCACCTGTGCTGGACACTCCTGGAAATAGAGGGACACTGACTGTTGGGATGGACCAGAGTCCAGGTTCGGCTAGGAACATAGCTGGTGACACCAAGGAGAACCAAGAACACCTGTAGAATCTAGTTCTTCAGCCATCTCCTGGGCACAGTTCTCCATGTAACATGCACTGTTCCCCTAATCTGTGCCTTTAGACCTGCCAGAAGGCCTCATTATGAGTTCATCTCTGTAGGGGAGGATCACAGAGAGACCTGGGTGCAGCAAGGATGTTAAGATGTTGGGCTGAGTTGACTGCCAGTAGGCCATAAGCAACCAGTCCAGGTCATTTTCCCTCTGTACCTTTGTACCCTTAGGAAAGTTTTCCAAGGAGACTTCTTTACACCCAGGGGATTATGGGAGTGACCAGCTTGGTGTGAGTGGAACAGATTCAGATCTATTTTGGATTGGATACCAGCTTTCTCAGGAAACCAGGTGTTGATGCCAGGTGGGAGAACACTAACCCAATCAGCCCATTCCACTCCTTCAGGCAGCCCTTGTAGAGCCTTAGCACGCTGCTAGTTGTCACTTTGCGACTTGTGCGTATGGGCTCAGGAAAAGCAACTCAGAAAGAGTTGAGGTCGAGGGAATAGCACCACAGAGAGAGGTGAGGGTTAGGAAACATGAACTCAAACAGAGGTGAGCTTAAGGGAACAGAAACTCACAGAGAGGTGAGGTCAAGTGAACAGTGACTCAGAGAGAAGTGAGGTCTAGGGAACAGTAAATCAGTGAGAGGTGATGTCTAGGGAACAAGAACTCAGAGAGACATAAGGTCTAGGGAACAGCAACTCAGAGAGACTTCAACTCTCTCTCTAAACTCCTGGTTTCTGGTCAGGATCCAGAGCATGCTGGGCTACATGTGAGCATATAGGAGGTGGTGAGGTGTGAGGAAGCCTCAGCCCAGGATAAAAGACCCCAAATAATCCAAATGTTCTCCAGTTGTCATCCCTGCACTCCTGGAAAGAATTTTCCGAAAATGTTTTCTCTTCAGGTGTCCCTAGTTACAGAGTGTGGCAGTCCTTCTGAGCTCCAAGATTTAGTAGTGAATGTACAGTGGAGCAGACCTTGGGTGAGACAGTAGACAGTGAATCTTGAAGTTGGAGAGAGTAAGCCTTGACAGAGAGAGAGGGTCTGAGAGTAACCTAGAAAATGTCCCTTGCATGCTCTGCACTGTAAGGTGCACAAATTTCAAAACAGTACTCAATTTGACCCCACTTCAACTTGAAAGGACATTAGAGTCCTGCCTTGAGGCCCTTGCTTCAGTATAACAGGGACTAGTGATGTCAGAATGAGGGACTGTGAGGACCAAACAACACTGTCCCCTGGTTGAGTAAGGATGGAAGACCCAAATCTCAATGTCATTCCAGGTGCACCACACTGGGGAGATTTGGGCAGATGATCTCCTCCATCTGGTCAGCACAGGGGTATAAGAGTCACAGCCTTGTCCTCTGGTCTGTGTTCTGTGGCAAGAGAAGTAAGGACCTGGGCTCAGTTAGTTCATGCTGAGCGACTATCCTGGTGGAATTGAGGAAACCCCAAACTGATGAGACAACAGAATAATCCAGATCTATCAAGCTGTCCACTATTCTCTAGGGCATAATTCTCAAGTGAGTGCTCCACTGGCGCAGCAGCCAAGCCTGGGCTGTTAAACCTTCTTTAAACATTCTGCTTCAGGTGGCAGAAGAGACACCCTGGGATCACTTGTCAGGTATAGGCCCTGCAAGAGCAGGAAGGCCGACAGCAGATGGAGGCATTGTTATCATGAGCCATGAAATGAAGATTGCAAGGAAATGAATCACCTAGTCCACAGCCATTCATTGTCATATCCCTACCCCTGTCCTCAGTGAACTGTGTTTCAGGCTAGTCCAGGTTTCATTTTTTACCTGGGGGTTCAAACTAGGAAGAGTACTGCTATGGAGGGCGAAGAACAACAGAGGAGGGCTGTGTGGAAAAACATTCATTTTCTGGCAATGCCCCAGGCTCTTCAAGTCAGGAATTTGCTGCTCCTTCCTAGGTTGCCCACTGAAGCTATCTTTCAAGTGGATTTCATTTAGTTGTCAGTCACTGAGGTGAAGCCAGACATGAAAAGGGAGGAAGAAGCTTGGGGATTGGCAGGAGAGAAGGGAAAGATAGGGAAAGATGACCCTTTCTTCCTGCTCCCCTTTCAAATCTATCTAGATACAGCTCTTTTCTTCTATTTGCAAAGCTGAAAGCTCAAGATGAAGCCACAGGTGAATTTCTCCAACTGTGCGTCTTGGCCTCTGTGCCTGTTTTCTCTACTTCAGAGTTTATCAGGGGACACACGCATGTGAGACACATGTGTAGCCTGAGCTCAAGGTAGTAAGGAGCTATTGAGGAACTGTGAAGTCATGTGTGTGGCTTCGAAGGTCAGTCCTCATGGGAGAGGATTGAACATTGTGGAGGGGCACAGGGTGGAGGCTCAGGTACAGCGGCAAGTGGACAGCTGTCTGCAGAGCTACAGAGGCCAGAGTGAGGGGCTCGGACTATTGAGGGGCATTAAATAGAACAATAATGTGATCAGGAGAGATCTGCTGCTGGCAAAGCATAACTGCAAAAGGGATAACTGGGAGTGAGGAGGTCAAGTTGGAGGCTTGGAAAATGCTGAGATGATAGTGCTCCACACACAGAGTCAGAACGAGAAGCCCAGTCTCTCCAGCACCACAGTGGAGGACATGAGGGAGAAAACTGGAAGAAATTAAGAGAATAAGACCTTGTCTGTCTCTAAACATGAGAGGGTAGGAGAAGGGAATATGAAACCTGAGCTTCTGATCACTGGTTTACAGATTTAAATGGATGGGTGACTGTGTCATTTGTCAGGTATAGCTTAACGTTGACAGTATAGGATCTCATGAGTTTAGCAACCGAGAAATATTTAATAATGTCAGAAATATCACTCGTAATGAGCTTATAGGTGAACTTTGGATGGGTGGATGGGATCTTCCTGATGAAGTCCATTTTATTTGAATCTATGGACATGTGCATGTATGTAGAGAGTGAAGCAAAGGTGATGTGGGGAGGAGTGGAAAGGTCTTCCACAGTCGAGTAGACATGAGGCAAAGAGCAGTTGAATTTAGTCTTGAAGTTTTCATTGAAGCCAGTCCGTCAAATGTTGGAACTTTCTCTATCAAATCCTGTCTGCCAGGTCATGTAAATTAGGTCAACATAAGGATGGCTGGCTTGGTAAATGGGACAGGAACACAACAGGGAATAGAAATTAAGAGTAATAACAAGAAAATACAAAATAGAATGGAAGTTTGTAAAGAGTTTGAACAATGGGATTTATAAGAATCAATAAGGGACTGTAACAATCGTGGATATAGTTGGAGAATTTAATACTGAAGGCAAAGTGAGGAAAGGGGGTAGATTTAAAGTATAAAACGTATTTAAAGTGTCATCAATGGCATGGACAACTGAAGTCTAGTAAGCAAAAGCCAGTGGCAATGTGAGGTCAACGGTTTCAGATGCAGGATCTACATGGGATCTTGCAGAAGAGAGGATAACTCAAGACCAGAGCTATGATTTTCAGTGGAGATTAGAGGCATATGTGTTGAGGTGAAGACGACATTACCAAGTAATTCAAGCCCTTAATGCACCTGTAGTTCTTAGTCTTGGGCTCTATACTGAAAAATGTAATAAGTCAATGTCTCAATTATTGAATGCATTGATAATAAATCTAAGAGATTCCAAGTCCACCGAGGAAAACATGGGACTCAGTAAAAGAGATTCTCAGTAAGAGCAATTCACAACATTAGGTTCAATAGGATGGAGAGAGAATCTTTCAGAAATTTCTAAATGTTATGCCTTGTGTCTAGTTTTCCCCTCAAACGTTCATGCTATGTGGTGAGGACTTCTAGAGTTTGAGATTAACTCATCATCCACTGGAATTATGGGTCTTAGTACTGCTGGGATTATGAGTGCGAGTACTGCACCCAGCCTGGGGCAGAGAGCTTGAATGTAATGTAAGGGAGACAGACAGGCAAACGTCCTCTCTGTGCCAATGGTGCTGCCGCTCCTCCTTTTTGCTCTTGCTGTTTTGCTACCTTTTGCTGCCATGAACTGCTGCCCTCTTCCATGTGCCACTCTACCTTGCACCCAGCTTTGTATGGACTGAAGCCTCCACAAACTGTGAGCTAAATAAATCTTTACTTCCTTAGTTTTTTGTGTCAGGTATTTTGTCCCAGCCACAAGAGAAATGCAACCGAGACAACAGACATCCTGAAAGGAGGTAGAATCATCAGGAATTTTCCACAGTAGCTTTGAAACTGTTAACTGTTCTGAACCCAATTCCAAGATGTTGCTCAAAAGTCTGTCATATAAAGTACTTGATAAGCTCAAGTCTTTCAAAGCATGGAAACATTCACTATACCACCTTGGAAATCACTAGTCCCCACCTCCACATGTCCCTGGTCAGAGCCAGTGCTCCAGAGATGCCACCAGAATGCATCTGAGGATGCATCTGCTTCATTCTGTAAGAGTGTGGACTTCCTGCTCTGAGTAACTGGAGCTTGACCTACTCCAAAGCTCTACCACACAGGCCCTGCTCACTCCAAACCTGAGATACAAAGACCACGTGTTGCAGAGGGACAGCTGTCTGTTTACTGATGTCCAATTATTCTGGTAGCACATTTTGTAAGTGTTATAGACATGCATAATTGGAATAGAATTATCACAAGTAAATGTTATTTCTATGGATCGAGAACAACACAAACAAAAGCAATTCCGTTTGTGGGCGGAAAAGATAATATTAACCTAAACAATTTTTTCTGCTACAGTAATTGTAGAATGCAAAGATAATAAGTACAACATTACAGGTAGGCAGGAGAATTGGGCAGAACAAAAATTGAGTCATAACTGTGAAAGCCTTGCTTTCCACTCAAGTTTTCTTTGCCTACACAGACTGAAAGCAAGTGTCAGAAGTCAGAGCTCCTCACACTGCATGGTGTCTCTGAGGTAATGCAGATTCTGGCTCAGGAGGCCTAGGCCCAGATTGAGATCCCATATTTCCCACAGAATCTCTGCTGATGCCACTGGTGCCTGTCCATGGGTTGCAGGTGGAACAGCAAGAAACGGAAAAAGGCTCAAGCTTAATCCTAAGTGGACGGGGCCTGGGAGGTAGCCCAGAGCCTGATGCGAAAACCCAGTGGGTAGTGTCCCATACGTGGGCTCCAGGGAGATCCTGGTCACAATAAAGCTCACAGAAGGAGCTCTGAGTCTGGATGTCAGGGGCCCCTGGCTAGCACCTCCTTCCACTTAGAGAGCTCTGGAGCACAGGAGCCTGAGTCTAGGCTGGGGATGGAAGC
>PVKA01026497.1:0-31652 GCA_004027165.1 Ctenomys sociabilis | reverse complement strand
CTTAAGAGTTTTCCTCTAGTAGGTAAAAAATTAAAGTACTACCAAATTAGTAAAGTAGTCAGTTCACATTAGAAAACAACATAAAATCCCATAAAATGCATTGGGAAGTGATATATTTTATCATTTGTGCCAAATAAACAACAAAAAAAAAACTATTCTGCATTAGGTAAGTAAATGCACTGGTTTTGCAAACCAGTCAATCATAGAAAGAAATATTAATTCAGAATTATATAATATTGTACAAAGAAGTTCCTTTCTCACACAGATCATTTCTTAAATATTTGGAAAATATTTGAAAGTTTGCTACTCTTCTAAAATGTCAAGATTTCAGGCTGCAAAAAGGTAAAAATTGTATGTTATTTTTATTGATGACATTCTATTGATGGTACCTATTTTGAATATTTGACCTTCACCAACATCTGATAGCCCTAGGATTTATGCTTCTTTCTTCTCTGCTTCAATGCTCAGCTGTATAGATGCACACTTTGCCTTTGATAATGAAAGGTCTTTCATGGATTGATTTATATCACATAGGTAAGAGTCTTGACCAGATTATTAGCATTAAAGTTTTAAATAACAAAGGGATCAGGAAGTTTTAAATAAGCAAAGGGATTCTTTGCTTCTACATTGAAAATAAATCTCATGGTAGAGTACTTTAACCACATACTTACTTTAAAAAGACATTAAATAGCTTATTGACTTGTTTTCAGAGTTACCATTTTATTCTCAAAGGATCCAAACATCCTCACCTGTAGTTGAGAAGAGATATGTGCAAAATTGATTTTTACTATTATAATCACTATGCGGAGTGCTTGAAAGTCCATTATATAGTATGAAAATAAACTAAACCCTGTTAGAAGTAATGCCTATTTTTAATTGTCTTAGTTTATTTTTAAAGTGCAAAATATAAAGTTTTGTAAACTTCATTGAGCATACAATATTCTTTATGCCAGACATGCTGCTACATTTTGTGCATTGCAACTTCAAACACAGTACAATCGATGATTACATTATAATGCAGAGAGAAAGAGTAAAATGACAAATCTGACACAAAGCGATTTGCAGGTAGTAAAATGGTTCTGATACACAGTAGTAGCTGCAGTGTGAGTAGTTCATGCAAGAAAATGAGAAGGAACACATCCAGCAAAATTTGTGATATTTGAACATTCACTGTCCATTAAGAAAAGGGCTTCTGTGGATAAATAGGACAGCTCAGCAGCAAGCTTAGGTGGAAAGAAACCTATGCACAGGCATAGAGTTGGGAATGAGAAGAGGCTGCTGTTATGTATTATATAGTAGCATTTAAAGGAGTAATTAACTAAAAAGGTTATGTCTAATCCAGAATTTTTCAGGCTTAATCAAAAGATATCCATGCTTTCTGATGTATGGTAAGAAATCTTGGTGTGCCTCTCTGTCTCTGTCTCTCTCTTTCCTTCCCCTCTCCTTCTGCCTTTCCCTCTCCTCATTATCAAATACATTCTTAGGAATCCTGGTGCGGTGGTGCATCCCTATAATTCTAGTGCTCAGGAGGCTGAAAACAGGAGGATCAGTACAAGTCGGACCTGCATATTGAGATCCTGTACAAAACAAAACAAATAACTAAATAGACAAGCAAACAAAACATTCTTAGGTGTGGTTATAGAAATATTGAGAAATTTGAAAGTTTGATAAACTGAGTGGAAATATAGAAATCAGAAATTTGGAACTCAAAACCCATCTCTGAATTCAATTTCCCAGTCATTTAGAAATTACCTGACATCACAGCCCAATAATGTGGTTACCATGGCCACACCTACTGAGCAGATGATTTTAAATGTGTCAACCTTAGAAATCTTTCTGAAAAACTCCTGCTCGAATCTTAAAGAAGGATGCTTTATTTGACTTCTAATCTACACTGCTGCTTCCCTTGCAAAAGTGGGGAGAAAAAAAATCAAGCTGATGCAGGTTTTAGCTTCATTTATGGGATTAGAAAAATACTTAATTACCAAAACACAAATATGTCACTGTAATCAACAATATTACCTTCCTCCACTTTAAACTTCCTGGTTTGTCAAGAAAAAGAATATTAGAACATCATTCAGATCAGCTTTGTAAATCCAAAGGGATATAGAAATAAATAATGGTCCATCTAGTATAAATGTACATTGTATGGTCTGCCTGTGTGTTGAAAAGCCATTGGATATGGAATAACTATTATAATTTCTGTATAATCAAGAAGTATTCATAATTGTCTAAAACTTCTATTCAGTTTATGCTAATAAACTATGGAGCTGGGTACATATCTACCCTCAGCTGGGAATTTTCAGAGTTTACAAAAAAATAGTATTTCAAGAATTGCAACTTTTAACAAGATCTTAATTTGCATTCTGCTTTTTCACTAGTCTACTTTTTAAATTTATTTGTTTATTTATTTGGTACAGGGTCTCGCTATGCAGCTCCCACTGACAGTAATTCTTCTGTCTCACCTTCCTTAGCACTGGGATTACAGTCATGCACCACCACACCTGGTTTAGATGGCCTGGATGGCATGCCCTTGGTTCTGGGGCCTGCATGGCAGGCGGTATCGGGGATTGAATCTGGGTCCTTGCACTTGCCAGGCAGGTGCTCAGACCACTAAGGTGTCTCACCAGCCCTTCACTAGTCTACTGCAAATTTGTTTTTGCTTAGCAATGTTTATTCCTTATCGTCCAGTTAGACACATAAAAGCATGGTTTGTTCTACATACACAAAGTTAACAAACCTTGAGAATATCTTTTTTTGTTTCATGTTGACTTCCTCCACAAATGCCCATGTTTTTAGTGTCCATGCCTTTCTCACATATGGAAATAACTCACTTTAGCATAACACAAATCATTAATCTCCATTCTAGAATATAGTGAGCAACTTCAGATGAGTAGAATTAAGTTAATTATCTTCCAGAAACGCTTCTTTGCTTGTAATAACCAATCTAACTAGGATGAGAAATATTTTAAGTTAGCTACAAATATGTTTGGTGAAAGCCATATTTATATGTGACAAATTCTTTTTATATATTTTATGCTGAGATTTGGAATATACTTAATATAATTAAGATATAGAATCTTCTAGAAAATTGCAGTGTATATTATACATTGTAGAACTGATATAAATATCCTGATTTCCTTTTCTCTTTTATGTATTTAGTATATTGTCTGCAGGACTTGTGATGATCCTTCCTGTTTTTCAGCCTTCCAAGCCCTGCGATTACAGGAATGCACCACCCAACCCAGTATCAATTGCCATCTCTGCGCTCCCCAAGGGTGGAGTCAGCATGGCAGGCCAGGGATCAAACCCCTGACTTCTGTGTCTGCCTAAGCAGGTGCTTTAATTTACTGAACTATCTGGCTGGCCCTCAGATTCTGATTTCAAGTTATATTAAATATATGGAACTCTATTGCTACCATCTTGATCCTTTATGATGGTTCCAAATATTATAGTTGGAAATAGCTTGCTATCAATTCTTTTGTTCATGTTTGCTCATTATTACAACTAGGAGATTCTATTACCTGTGCAATTAGAAGGATTTAGACTCTGTAATTCTCAGAAGATGTGGGTTCAAATTGATTATTTGAATGGCTATATTTTCAGTCATAGAAATTAATACATGTTGTGATATCCCCTAAGACAAAATTCAAGTATTGTTTGTCTTTATGACTCAATTCAGTGTTAAAGTTTGCTATGTGATAGATACTTAATTTGAATATTCAAAATAGTAGATTCAGGCATGTTTAGCCTGTAACACTGTATTTGTGAACTAAAAGGCCCAGGACATACTGGCAATTATTTTAATAATGTGATGTGTCAACATGTAGTCAGCAATTAGAGTAGAAAGAAACATTTCTGAGGCTGGCCAGATAGGTCTGTGGATTAAAGTGCCTGTTTAGGCAGACCCAGGGACTGGAGTTCCATTCCTGGTGTGCCATGCTGGCCCTGCTCCCAGCATATGCTGAGACGGTAAATGACACTGGGCATCGTGGTGTGTGCCCATAATCCAAGCACTTGGGAGCTGAAAACAGGAGGATCACTGCGAGTCTGATCTGTGTAACTGATACTCTGAGGACCCTATACTAAATATAACAACAAAAAAAGAAACATTTTGAAAGAACATTTACTATGATCATTGCCTTATATTAATTGTTCAAAATATTGGGTTTGAAAGATACCCTTTTAGGTTTAAGTTCCAATATTTTTTTCACAATAAGATGTTCTGCCTATTTTGTTGAATTGCATTATTGTTGAATACGGAAGTCTCATTTAGAGAAAACAGATTTCTGTTGATGTTAAATCCACCAAGGGGATTATAAAATATGACATTTAGTGAATTTTTGCATAGAATAAGAGCTTATTGCCGTTAGTAAAAGTTTTTGATAAATAATAATTTTTCATATATGTAAAGGATTAATAATTCTTATTAAAAATTCTGAGTTTGGCTCAAATGGGTTTTAGGAATGCTTTCTCTAGTCCTGAGAGGTATGTTACTGGCATTTTGACTGGGACTTCATTAAATCTGTATAATAACTTTGGGGGTATGGCCGTGTTCTCTATGTTGGTTCTTCCTAGCCAAAAAGCACAGGTTAAACTTTCATTTCATCTTTGATCTTTGATCTCCTTTTCCAGAGTACTGTAGTTCTCAATGGAGAGAGCTTTATATTTTTTAAGTTGCTTTTATTTTAAGATTTTTTTCTCTAATTTCTTTCTCAGTGAGTTTGTTATTTGTATACAAGAATGTTATTGATTTTTGAGTATTGAATTTGTATCCAGCTACTGTGCTGAATCAAATTACTAAATCTAAAAGTCTTTTGATGGAATTTTGGGGAATAAACATGAAATTATATTACTGATCTGTCCTGGTAAAAACACCACGGTACTGGCAGGAACCCTGACCTAATAAAGATCTTTGGAAAAGAATGGAACCGGCACAAAGCTCAAGTGAACTCTGCCACCTGACTTTGACAAAGGCGCCCAGCATATTCATCAGAAGGCTATCCTCTCTAATAAATGCTGCTACACGGCCAGCAAGACAGCACAGTGGGCCAAGCACCTGTTTAGGCACACTCAGGGACGGGGGTTCTATCCCAGTACTGCATGCTGCACCAGCCCCACCCATGGGCACACTGAGCCTGTGACAGAGTCCAGGCATGGTGGTGCATGCCTATAATCCGAGCTCTGGGGAGGCTGAAAACACGATGTTCACTATGAGTCTGAGCTGTGTAGTGAGACCCTGTACCAAAAATAAGTAAATAAATAAATAAAATATTGCTAGAAAAACTTCTTTTCCACATGCTGAGGACTAAAGCTATATCCATGTGCATCATTGTGCACTAAAGAAAAGTAAAAGTAGATCAAAGATCTAAATATTCAAATGGAAACACTAAATCTGCTGGACAATAGAATAGGTAGAATTCTGGAAGACATAGGTATAGGCAAAGACTTTATGAACCATACTTGATTGTACAAGAACTGTCACAAAGAATCAACAACTTCAATCTGCTAATATATAAAAAATTTTCAATAGCCAAAACTGATTTTGATTTTGGGAAAAATGTAGTCTCTGTGTGGGACAAATAGTAATTTACATACATAATATAAAAATGTATATATACTATATATATATTAAATATAAATGAAATGTTCAGAAATTTACCTTCTTTGGTGCTAAAACATTATGATTTATTATTTCCTTAATATAAAAAATTTGCATGTGATTGTGAAGGACAGGAGGAGAGAGCTGAGTACATTGTGCTTAAAACCCAGTCATTTACAATAATTGCCTCAATTTTCTGCCTGTGTAGTGAATGCCAACAGGAATCGGCATTAGTGCCAAGGCACACTGGTGGGTAATATGTGGCACTTTAGCCTAATTATTATGGCTTAATCCTTCAGATAAAAAAATTATTCAAGCAAGCGTGCTTTTACTGTGTATAGTTCATCAGGTGGAAAAGAACATATTCCTTCACAAGTTACCCTAAAAGGGTTCTTTCCAGCACTAGAACTCCAAGTACACTATTTGGTCATGGTGGTTGTTATGTACTTATCTTGCTTTCATATTCCTACTTCCAAGTTTTAAGCAGTCTTATGAGAGTCAAAATACTTATCACTCACTTATCTTCAAAATATTCATCACTTATCACCAAATTTTTCTATGTGAAAATTAATAAATTATCCCTAACTCCAAAAGAGTTAGGGATAATTTAATTACTATCAAAAGAGCAATTAAATTGTATTGATTTTCTCTTGATAGAGAACAGCATAACTATTCAATAGATTTTCTATGTGTTTACACATTCTAATTTATTGTATTCAGTTATTTTGCTCATATTAATAAACCTTACTCTCCAAGTTAAAAATATGCTTACCCCACCTTAAGCAGTATAACATAATAATCAACAATCAACATATATTATTTATCTTCACTATTTTAAAATATAGCCTTATTGTTCATCAGGTTACAACTTAGCTATAAACATATGTATCTGCAGATAGAAATGTGTTTGTATAAATTTTATTTTATTACATAATTTGTATTTCTGCTTTTTAAAGGCAGAAATGTTATCTGGCTTGATAGCCTTTTGTACTTCAGTCTTATTTTTCCATTATGTAAATCACAAAGATGCACTAAATTGGCATCTTTTTATGTCCAGATAGCTCAATAGAATAAGCGCATGCCTGGCAAGTGCAGGGTCCTGAGTTTATTCCCCAGTACTACCAAACAAAAATACACACACACACACACACACACACACACACACACACAAGCACATATATATCCCTTGTAGAACTTTGAAAGCACGAAAAGGTATGATTTATCAATAAGGCAACAAACATACTTTTACTGGCATGGTTTGTGTGTAGCTGTCTCCCCAAAGCCTCATGCAGTCATTGGGGAGGCTTCTAGAGTTTGTGATTAATTCACGATCCAATGCTGGGATTATGGGTGTGAGTGCTACACCTGCCCCAGGGTGGATAATCTGCATACAGTACAAGCAAATGAGACAGGCTCCCTAGCTCCTGAGTCACTGCTCTTCCTTTTTCTGCTTCCCTGTGCTGCTCTGCCTTGGAGCCAGCTGAGTATGGACTGAAAATTCCACTAGCTGTGAGCTAGGTAAACCTTTCTTTCCATATTTTTGGGTGATGGGTATTTTGTTCCAGCAATGAGAGAAAAGTAATCGAGACATCTATCATCCAAAGATAAAGTACTAATCTTTGTTATTGTGATAATTATATTTGTTGTCAATAATTAAATTAAGAGATGCCTAGCAGGTTAGAAAAGTACAGTTCTGGGTACATCTGTGGGGTGCTTCTGGAGATCATAGATATGTAGACCAGCAAACTGAAGGAGGAAGACCCATCCTTATTGTGGGTTGCAACATGCAATAGACTTATAGCTGGATGTAATATAAATGGAAGAAAGCAAAAGTTAACCTGCATTTGAAAAGTTTCACTCTGCTTGAGTTTGCATGTCTTTGCTGTTACCATCAATTGTGGACAATAGAACCCAGCTTCTTTAGCTTTTCTGTGTATACTCACTCCAGCGACACTCCAAAAAGCTTCCAGGCCTTCAGTTTCAGGATGACATCGTGTTCTCAATCCTTCCTGCTCCGTGGCTTTGAGCTTCTTGGACTGAACAGCTACCAAATGCTCTGGCTTCCTGTCCACACAGCCACCCATTGTGGACTCTCCTGACTGCAGTCCTGTAAAGTAATCAGCAAATCCTCCCGTACAAGTACTTATATATTCTGTTCATGTATAATACACTAACATACCATTAGATTATTGAAAATCTGCATTAAAATGATAGGTGATAGTTTGGGAGTGTAACTCAGTGGCTGAGAGCTTACCTGTCAAGCATGTGGCTTTGGTTGCAATTCTCAGTTCAAAAAAGAGAAACTTCAAAGGCATTAAATTGGCATCTTTTTATGTCCAAATAATTTAGAAAGCAATTTCAGGGTAATAGAGGCTAATATGGACTAATATGATGCATAATTTTCTTCCTGAACAAATTTGACAGATATCCCCAGGGTGCAATGATCAAAATTTCTTTTAGCATAGGTTCAGCTAATTTGAGTTTCCATGCTGATACTTTTCTTCTAGCTGTATGTGGCTGCTTATAATGAATACTTACAACTGAGATGGCTTTTATGAAGTTAAATTTCCTACTGTGTTATACTATTCATAGTATAGCTATTGACAAAGTAATGTTATTAGTTATACTATAAAACACAGATTTTCATGTATCAGGTACTATTCAAGAAAAACAAGAGTTTCACTAAAGAATGTCATTCTACTTTCATTTCTTATGTGTGGGAGAATGAACAAGAGAAGCAGAATGTGCTTGAATTCATAAGTTGTCTTATTTCTGGATGCAGCTCTTCACTTATCAATTAGTCCCACACTGGTAGGGAAACCTAATATTGTATTAACCAAAGTATTTTAGCTGTTCTGTTAAAGTGGTATAGTCATTTGCTTACATTATTTTCCTTATAGACACTGGTGTGTGTGTGTGTGTGTGTGTGTGTGTGTGTGTTAGAGGAAAAATATGGGGATTCACTATTCCTAAGTGCTTTCTGTATGTTTGAATCCTGTTCTTCAAAACTCAATCCCATACTTTGAACACAAGAGTCTAGTTTCCCTATTTAGCATGCTTTTCTAACTTCACATCAAGCTATTTTAAATTTTATGTTCTAAGAATGTAGAGACACATCCTCAGTAAGATACAACATCCTGGAGCTTTTGCATATGTTAGCTTTTTAAAGGCAGAAATGTTATCTGGCTTGTTAGCCTTTTGTACTTCAGTCTTATTTTCCATTATATAACCCACAAACAACAAGTGGTCCTTTCATGGAAAGCAGTGAAATGGAATGTTCCTCATGCCACTAGGAGATTAAATCTTCTGCAGCAAAGTTGGTTCCATGAGAACCTACTCCATATATGCATCCGTCATGGCTGATAACCGACAGAACTCTTTCCTCTCGGATAGGAGAGGCTGAACAGAAGCGAAGTGTGAGGTGATGTTTTCACAGTGGCCATTAGTCACTTTTTGGTTACACTTCCTAAATTCACTGATGCACTATCCAGTGAAACGATCTCCTTTGCCCATCTTGGGTGCTTCCCTCTAACCTACATTCTATATGGCATCAAAATAAGACTTGCAATTTAATCCTTTTCTGAGAATTTTTCTAAAATTTCCCTTGAAAATTAATATTTATCTATGTCTATGCTTTCAGCAGATTATTTCAAAAACAATGTGCATGCCGGTTTTTTTTTCTTCCAAAAAGCAAACTTGCTGAAATATTTTATAAAAAGCAAACCAAAAATCTCACTATGTCCTAAACCCTAGGAATGTAGCAAATATAAAGGCACAGACAGATGAAAAGGAAGTACTTATCTGGAAAGATTCATATTGCAAATGGAATATAAAAGTATTTCTTTTTGTGTGCATATATGGTCCTTTCTATCCTGTTTGCAGTACCCTAGATACAGTTGATGACTTTATTATTATATTATTTAGGCTGAAAATTCTAATCTACAACTTTACATTATATTTTCTTAGATTTTCACCTATTTCAGGTTTACTGTGGATTGATGATAAGTTCAGGTTGCTTCATAAAATATTTAATAAGTATCTATGTACCAGGAATTATTTCCAAGATAGTGGACATGCATTAGGAAAATATGGTTTCTGCCTTTACTATCTAAAAAACAATTAATTGAATATTTCAGTGTTTTCTACCAGACATCCTGAAAGTTATAGAAATATTTATGACATATGTGCAATAGTTTCATGATTTTCAGATAGTGAAGAAAGAGCTTTTAAAAACTGATAATTGACTGCTATTTGCTTATTTATTTATTTAAATTGATTTATTTGGTACAGGGTCTCACTATGTAGCTCAGACTCATGGTCATCCTTCGGTCTCAGCCTCCCCAGGCCTGGGATTACAAGCGTGCACCGCCATGTTTGTTGGCCAGCTAGGCACACCCGGGCTTCTTGGACCGGCACAGCACGTGGTATTAGGATCGAGCCTGGGACCTTGCACTTCAGGGCAGGTTCTCAGGCCGCTGAGCTATTTCCCTGGCCCACTGACTGCTTTTTAAAGTAAATGTTCACAGGTGTTTGGTGCTGGAGCAACTGCGCCACAGAGACACGAGCCACCCTGTGAGGCAGTGCGGCGCACACACCTCTGGCCGGCGGAGAGTCAGAGGCCAGGCACGTGCAAGCGTCTAAAGCATCAGAAAGGAGCTGCTGGTGACTCCTTCCCGTTCCGCTTCGTTCATGTCCTCCTGGGACCTTTACTTTCCTAACACTGAGGGGCTCATCCTTGCGCCTCCAGACTTGATCATATTATATTTAACCTGATCAACTATTTTATCCTGTCCTCTGCTCATGCTAACCCCTCCACCCTCTGAAGAAAGGTAAAATTAGTCTTCTAAGGGGAAAATACTGTGTACAACCACGTGATATATGTTTTATTTTGTTATACAACTTTGGAGTTTGCTCCTGTGATTAGAAGTAGCAGGTTAACAGTTATCATGGTTGGTCAACAGTTAAACTGTACTTGAAACTATTGTCATTACTAACTGTACTACTTTATTTTTTATTCCCTTCCTTTTTAAATGTATCTTAGTACAGGGTTTATAGGGTCTCACTACACAGATTGGGCTTGTAGTGATCCTCCTGTTTTCAGCCTCCCAAGTGCTAAGATTACAGGCCTGTGCCACCATGCCCAGCCTCAATCCCCCTCTCAGCACACTCCAGGGACAGGCTTGCACTGCGCACCAAGGATGGAACCCTAGTCACTGTGTCAGCCTAAGCAGGTCCACTGAGCTATCTGGCTGGCCCTTTGTACTACTTTAGACATGATGTCAATCATACATACATGTCAGAATGCTATAATCAGTTCTTCTTCCTTATAATAATACTCAGATTATAATAATCACCATAGCCCTGTACTAAAGGATTGGATGCCAAGCCTAATAGTAACTTTGCTTCATTTACACATCAGGAATGTAAGTTCTTGGTATACCTATTAATGAACCGCTATGTCTAGAGGATATCCCTGAAGATATCTTCTAGGAAAGCCTCTATACTAGTGGTAAAACAATCCATCATAAGAAATTGGCAAGAAGAAGCATAGGAAAAATAAGATAAAAAGAAGAAAATAGAAAGTGACAATATGCAAAAGCAAAATGTAAGCCCAGAACCCAGCCCACCCACAACAAAACGGGAGTACAACGAGGTAGAAGAAACTGGGAGTCAAACACTGGAACGTTCTGAAATAATAGCAATACAAGTGAAAAACCTGCAGAAAAGGCTATCGAGAAAAATAAACTCTCAGATAAAAAAGAAACGATGCTTAAAATTAAAGGAAATTCACTGGTTGAAAAATCAAAAGATGGGAAATAATCTCCATGCAACAGGACGCCAGAAAAAAAGCAAAGGTAGCTATTCTGTGTGTAGATCATGTGAACTTCATGAGAACTGAGAATGATCAAAAGAGATAAAGAAGGGGTTGGGGAGATGGCTCAGTGGAATAAGTGCTTCCCTGGCAAGCACAAGATCCTGAGTTCAATCCCTGGTTCTGCAAAAAAAAAAAAAAAAAAAAAAAAAAAAAAAAAAAAAAAAAAAAAAAAAAAAAAAAAAAAAAAAAAAAAAAAAAAAAAAAAAAAAAAAAAAAAAAAAAAGAGGAGAAAGAGAGAGAAACAGAGGAGGTATAGAGAGATAGAGAAGGTTACTACATACTTGTAAGGAGAAAATTTCAAGAGGAAGAGATAATAATCATAATTATACATGCACCAACGATGGCAGCACCAACTTAAGACAATTATTAATACACATTAAAAAATCAAATTAGCAATAGTACAATTGTAACAGGGGACCTTAGTATCCCATGGTCAGAAAGCAACCAACTGGAAAAAAAGTCATCAAGGAAATATCAGAACAGAAGCAAAGCTGTGGATGTTTAGTATTTTACCTTATAACATCAGAATATACAGTTTCTCAGCTGCAGATGGGGCTTTCTCTAAAATAGATCATATACTATTCCACAGAATGAAAAGTGTGAGATCACTACAGATCCTATGGAAATTCAGAAGATAACCAATACCTACTTTGAAAATTTTTACTCTCATAAAATAGAAAACACAGAAGAAATGGACAGATTCCTAGATATATGTGACTTACCAAAGCTGAATCAAGATGTAAACCTACTACCAGTAACTTTCAGATACTGAAAATGTAATTAAAAACTTGCTAGCAAAGAAAAGCCCAGCTCATGATAAATTCACTGATGAATTCTACCAAAAATTTAGAAATTAAATGTTAGCTCTTCTCAAACTCTTAAGCTGAAGCAATACTCCCTAATTCATTCTTGAAGTAACGTATTACTCTGATACCAAAACCAATGAAAGACTCAACCAAAAAAGGAGAATAACACGCCATTTTTCCTAATGTACATAGATGCAAAAATCCTCAAAAGTGTACTAGAGGGTCGGGGAGATAGCTCGGTAGAATAAGAGCTTCCCTGGCAAGCAAAAAGGCCTGAGTTCAATCCCTGGTTCCACAAAAAATAAATAAAAATAAAAATAAAAAATAAAGTACTAGAAAATAGGATGAAACAAATCCTCATAATTAACTGAAATTCATCCCAGAAATGTAGGAATGTAGGAATATGCAAATCAACAAATTTAGTACACCATATTAACAAAGCCAAAGACAAAAATTTAATGATCATCTCAATAGATCCAGAAAAGCTTTTGACAAAGTACAGCACTGATTAATTGTAAAAATCTTCCAGAAAATCAGAATAGATAGGCTTTACCTCAATCTATTAAAAGTCTAATATGACAAACCAACAACCAACATTATTCTAAATGGACAAAAAATGAAACTTTTCATTTTATAGTCAGGAACAAGACAAGGATGTCTGTCACTATGTTATCTGTTCAATATAGTTCTGGAAATGCTAGGCAGAGCAATTAAAAGTCAGAAATAAAAGGACTAGGAAAGGAAGAAGTTAAGTTATCCTTATTTGCAGATGACATGATACACCACACAGACGTCCAAAACTCCACCTGGAGACGCTGGGAATTAAGATAGCAAATTCAATGGCATAACCATGTACAAAGTCAACACTCAAAAATAAGTAACATTCCTATACACAAATAACATATTTGCCTAGCAAGAGATTAAGGCACCTATACTATCCATAATAGCATACAAAATGAAATACTTAGAAATCAATATATAGGAATTAGACAGTCTAAATTTTAGACCAAGTTCTAAAATTACAGTGATCTGAAAAAGGAGATCAAAGAGAATATTTGAAAACAAAAAGATATCCTTTCTTTACAGATAGAAAGAGCCAACATTGTGAAAATACCATTAAAATACCATTAACAGTCCTCACAGAACTAGGGAAAAAATTCTAAAATTCATTGGGAAGTACAAGGGACCAAGAATTGCAAGGGCAATCCTAAGCAACAAATGCAAGGCAGGAAGCATCACAATCCCTGCCTTGAATTATACCTCAAAGCTTCAGTGATACAAATCAGCATGGTACTGGCAAAAAAAAAAAAACAAAAAAAACAAAAAAAAAAAAAAACAGACCTGAGGATCAGAGTGAACAGATAAGAAAATGCAGATACAGCTACAAGCACACTCATCTACCTTATCTTTGGCAAAGGGGCCAAACATGTTCCCTAGCAGGAAGATAGCATCTTTACTAAATGGTGCTAGAGAAATGGCTCTTAGTGTGCCAAAGATTAAAACTAGACCCATGTTTGTCACCACTCATTAAGCTAGAGTCAAAGTGGATCAAAGACGTAAATATTAAAACAGAAACACTGAAAGTACTTGTGGAGAAATTCGGTAGAAATCTTGAAGACATAGGTATAGGCAGGGAGTTATTGAACAAAACCCAAATTGCACTTCAAAGATTCAAAACTGGAATGTCATCTTATTAAAAAGCTTTTGCACATCAAAGGAAACCAGCAGCAGAGTGAGAAAACAACCTACAAAATGAGAAAAATTTTATTCATCAATACCTCAGACAAATGACTTATATCTAGGACACCTAAAGAACTATTTAAAAGTCAGATCCCCAATTCAAAGATCTAATTGAAAAATGGACATCTGAGATGAATATGCACTTTTCAGATGAAGAAATACAAATAGCAAATAAATATATTAAAAAATATTCAACATCATTTTCATTTGAAAGATAATAAAAACAACATTGAGATTCCATCTTATCCAAGAAAGAATGGCTATCATCAAGAATTCAACCAATAACAAGTTTGGCCTGGGCTGTAGGGAAAATGAACTCTTCATTTTTCGGTGGGAGTGTAGATTTCTACAATTTCTGTAGAATTCAATGTGGAAATTCTTAAAAAATCTTGGATTACAGGTTTTATTGGACACAGCTATTTCCCTGCTGGATATCTTCTTAGAAAAATTAAGAATATCATATCACAGAAATCTATGTACACCAATGTTTATAGCAGCAATAGCTTAATGTTGGAAAAAAACAAATGGCCATCAACAGAGGAATGTGTACAAAATATTTAGTATTTTTATACAATAGCATACTACTTCGCTATACAGAAGGATAAAGTTAAGAGTTTTATAGGTCTTGCTGTCTCTCAAGATAGGTAGAATAGTTACACTATAATTTCTATAAGTTTACTGAAAATAAAGTATTGTGCTTATAATGTTTGATAAGTTTTTCATGCATATATCTCATAATCTGAACTACTTTGAAGGTAACAACATATAATGTTAACTATTGTTATTTTCCTATCCTTTTTAAAATTTTATATCCTTGTTTTATTATTTTTCTGTTTAAAATTAAAAACACGAAATGAATGTCTATTGAGATTTAGCAGAAATGAAACTTAGAGTGCTGGCCAGATAAGTCAGTGGATTAAAGCACCTGCTTCGGCAGACGCAGAAGTTAGAGGTTTGATTCCCAGCCTGCCATTCTGGCCCTGTCCCCCAGAGCATGGTAAGACAGCAACTGAGATTGGGCAAGGGGGCACACACCTGTAATCCCAGCACTTGGGAAGCTGAAAACAGGAGAATCCCTACAAGTCTGATCTGTGTAGTGAGACCCTGTATACCCTGTAGACCCTGCACAAAACACAAAAACTAAAATAAAAGAAAAAGAAATGAAATTTAGCAGATGTCAACTTAACACTTTTGATCTTGTATATCATCTAACCTTTTAACTTTTTTTCCTGCATTTATAGTTAGAAGTATTGAAAAATGAAGGAATGTTGCAAGGATCCTAGGACAGCTTTTTGTACCAATATCCACAGGTGGTGACAGTGAGTTGATAAAGCTAGAAAAGAGCACAGACTAGAATTCCATAGAAACTTTAACTAAAATTCTTATTTTATCAAAGCTAGATTTATGGTTGTTTGATCATATGTACTTACACTAACCTGACCGTGTCTCATGTTTAACTTCTTTCTAAGCAGTAAAACTTTAGAAGTCTTATATTACTGAGATCATTTTTATGTGAAGAATATTTGATAAATTTTATGTATCTTGCTGTTTATTACAAATAGTATACCATGCATGTAAAAAACTGCTTTGAAATATATTGGGCGATTTAGCATTCACTTGATTACAGCTCATATATCATACATATACAATTCAATTTCTATTTCTGTCACTTCTAATCAATGTTGATTTTTGTTACTGATTGAGATTATGTAATCTAAACGTAAAAAAATTATATTCAAAAATTTCTATTCTTCCTATGTGAACAGGAATAAACATTTTACTTATTCAGTAAAGGAATATGTTTTGAAATTTTTACATGCTAGCAAGTGTCACTTTTTTTCCAGTTCTAAGTTTTGAATTAATGCTTTTGTCCACTACCTTTGAAATGATTTCCTACAGTCATTTCTATTTTCCTTCCAGGAACTACTTGCCCCATGATTTGCTCGAATCATTTCAAATCCTAACCCTGTCAGGAAATCCCTTCCAGAGCCCACTATTCCCTCTTTTTGAGGTTTTCTTACTTTTCTAATGTTTTGCTTATACTATGTTATCAAATCGTAAGAGCTACTTTTAAGGATACAGAAAGTAAAAGTAAGCCTTTAAAATAATTCCATTCACTTTAGAATAGCGTAGGAAGCGGGGGCTTTCACATACAGTGCAGCGCTGTGGTGCTGAACACACGAGGACAATGAGATCATCTTGCACATAATATTTCCTAACATTGATTCCCAAAGTCCTGTCTATCCCAGAGAGAGCCTTTAACTCAGGAGAAGATAAAAAGGTACGTGGATCTCAGTTGCTCCTCTCTTTGCTGGGACAAGTACTGAACACCCAAACTGAAGGAAGGAAAGTTACTGGAGGATTCAGTCCATACTCAGTTGACTCCCAGGCTGAGTGGCACGTGGCAGAGAGCAACGTTTCAGGGTGGCACCAAAAAGCAGAGAGGAACGGGAGAAGCAGTAGCTTCCTCAGCTAGCTAGCCTCTCTCCCCTCCTTACCTTGTAATGCAAATTATCTGCCCCAGCGCAGGTGCAGCACCCACACCCAAAATAATCAGTCACAAACTCCAGAAGCCGCCCAGTGAAGCTGCATGAGGATTTGGGGGGACATGTAGACACAAACCATGACAACATGCCAAGTCAGGGCAAGAGATTAAAGAGAGGAAAAGAGGTCATCATCGGGGATCAAATCATTTCCAGAAGCAGCCCTCAAAATGGGAGCTCCAGGAGAAGTCATTCCTGTCTAGCCGCACTACGTAAGAGTTGTGGGTGACATTTCCATGTATATTCCGTTTTTCAAAATTTAACTTTATTTTATTGAGAGACAAAGTGTATATTGAGACAGTTTCAAAGCTGATTAATAGGACAGTTTCAATAATTAATACATTGTATATTGTTATGTTCCTAGTGGTTATTCATAGTATAAGAAGCAGACAGGATATTACTACCATTCTTTCTTCTCATAGAATTAAGTGAAAGTAGCTACATGTCTATCCTAACTATTCTGTATGGGACAAGCATGGCATGATGGGGATCAAACCCTGGCTGCTGCTGGGCTATTGTCTTCTCTCTCTCATTTTTAAGTTTTTATAATTTTTGACTGATTTTGCATGTTTACATCTGGTAATCTGAACAACTAATTTGAAGACAACAATATACAGTATATGGTGGCTGGAGAGATAGCACAGAGACTGAACTTCCTGCTTTGCAAGCATAAGTTCCTCAGTTCAATCCCTGGTACAAAAAAAGAAAAAGTATAACATGCACTATTGAATTCCTATTACTTTGTTGAAATAAAAAAAATTCTGTATTATGTCTATATTTTTTCTTTTTATTCTCTTTAAAAAATTAAAGATAAGGGCCAGCAACTAGCTCAGCAGATTACAGGGCCTGCTTAGGCAGATGCAGGGGCCAGAAGTTCAGTCTCCAGACCTGCGGTGCTCACCCTGCCCCAGGACGCAGTGAGAGGCAACGGAGACTGGGAATGCTGGCCTGTGCAGGTAAAGCCAGCCAGCACCTGGGAGGCTGTAAACAGGAGGATCACTATGAGTGTGATCTACACAGTGTGCACCCTGTCCTAAATACAAAACAAAACAAAAAATAACCAAAAAATAAAAATAAAAATTATGACAGTAAATAAGAAAGCCATTTTTCCTTTGTGGGGTGTGTGTGTGTGTGTTATTAGAATATGAACCCAGGATCCATTGAGTTACAGTGCTCACTTTTTTTAAACTTTCATACAAATTCTCACTAGGTCTCTGAGCTCAATCCTTCCATCTTCTTGCCTCAGCCTTCCAGGTTGCTAGTGTGACAGGTATATATCCCCACATCCAGGTAAGAAAGCTTCTATACAATAGAATTTCTTGAGAAAATTATCTTGTTTCTTGCTTTTTATTTTTACCATGGATTGGAGCTCAGGCCCTTGTGATTGCCAGGCAAGTGCTTATTCTACTGAGCTATCTCCCTGGCCCAGAGAAAGTTATTTTGGCTTTAAAATAATTTAAAAATATCTGTTAGTGGAATATCATAACATTGTATTCAACTGGTAAATAAGTACATTTTAATGTTATAGTTGATGTTTGTGCTAACAATTCACATTTATTCATAGATTTACCTGCGTCTATCACTGAAAACTATAGATTACTATGTTTTCTTTCTTTCTTTGTTGGTGGGGGGGGGGCTGGAAATAAGTCATTTGGTAATATTTTAGATAAAAATGAAAATTCTAATGTAAATACATCCATCCATGTGTTCTAAGCTGATTCCACTCTCATTAACAAAACAAATATAGGGCCGGTGAGATAGCTCAGTGGACTAAAGAACCTGTTTAAGCATGTTTAAGCAAGTGCAGGGACTATGGTTTTATCCCTAGCACCACATGCCATTCTGGCTGAGCAAAACAAATTTAAAAAAACACATACAATTATAGGGGCCAGGAAGATAGCTCAGCAGTCTAAGCACCTGTCTGACAAGTGCAAGGACATGGATTCAATCCCTGGGACTGCATGCCAACCCAGGCACACTGTACTGGCTCAGAAACCTGGTGTAGGGACTTGAGAAATAGCTCAGTGGGATAAGCATCTGCCTGACAAGTGTAAGGTTCTGAGTTCAATCCTTGGTATCACAAAAAAAGAAAGAAAGAAAGAAAAAGTTATAGAAGCCAGGTGTGGTGATGCATGCCTATAATCCCAGCTCTGGGGAAGCTGAGACAAGAGGATCACTATTAATCCAAGCTGCATAGCAAGACCCTGTACCAAATAAATAAATAAATCTTTAAAAACAAAACAAAGAGAACCCAAATATATGCAAATGAACTTATAAAATTTAAAATAATGATACATAAAAGAACAAAGAAGAAAATTTGGAAAAACAGTTCAATAGATTTAGAAAAACCACAGAAGGTAACTTACGAGAAAAAAATTAAGTGTAACTATAGATGTCAGCATTTGTCATTCTAAAAGTGTTTAATAGGCCATTGCTAACTTGCATTCAGAAAAATTTTAAGATTTCAGAAAAAATTCTACACCTGCAGCTCCCTTCTCTTCCTCCTTTGCCTGCCTGACCCAGGAAAGTATCCCTACCTATCCAGCCTCGTCCAGCCCAGTGATTCTTCTCCAGTATCCATCTCACTCTGACTTCCAACTTGGGCACCTGCCCTGCTTTACCCAAGCACCGTGATTCAAGGCCTCAGTGGTCCGCGCACCACTCTGAGAACCCTGCTTGCCTTTCCTCAGCAAAAACTCAACTGAGGGTGGAATCCTGCCAGTGCCTTTCACTCCTTGTTAATAGTTAAATGGCTTAGATGTATGTTCTATGCTTCCGTTCACCCCCAAGTCACTTCTCAATGGTAACCTGGTGTCTTCTTTCCTGCTCTGTGGGAAACGTGGGCTTGGCAAGTGCGGAGTGGCTTTTCCCAGCTCTCATGCTGCTCAAAAACTTCTGCTACATCTGTCAGAGTAGTGTGTTCTTTTTTCTGGATTATTTTTGATCTCCGAACGTCAAGTGCTGCTCCTCGTAGCTCAGTCATGAATTTTGTTTTTCTTTGTATCACAAATAACTGACTCTTCTATGTGACCGTGAAATATAAATTTCTTGTTCTAGTAAAAGTTTTCGAACTATTATGTGCTTGCATTTTTCTACTTCATTTGCCTTGCAAATTTCTGCTTCTTCACTAAGACTCAGATCAAACAGTGAAAACATCAGTTTCCTAAGGTACTTCTTGCCTTGTAGAACTATTTTATCATAAGCTACAAGTATACTTAGTTGTTTCTTCTTTTTCTTGCGTAGTAACTAGCCCTAACATCAAAGGCACTAATTAACCCAGATGATTTACTTATATGTTGAAGAGAATATTTCTGAATATTCACCATTCCTTGCAAAAAGAAAAACTGCCCTCCTCAATTCAAAATTGCAAGAATCCACTTAGATGCTCACACCAACGCACCCAAAGGTTTGTTAACTGGAGTTTATCACTGGCTGTTTCCATTTGGTTCCTCACCTGTCAGCAGACACCTCAAAGATGCGACCAAGTGGGAATAAGCATCTATACCACACTGTCTAATATCTCCATCTTCCTGTCATTTTATTAACCTAGAATCAAAGCAGGGGCATCATTTTCCAGTTACCTCCTTTTCTTAGAGTTTACTGGTCATTCAGACTTAGCACCTGCTGAGAAAAGGTTCACCATATCAAGGTTGCACTGCTGAAAAACACCTCCATCTTAGTTGTCTTAACATTTCCTTCTTTAAGGTGGGTTCAAAAGTTCTGCTGAAAAACATGTTCCTAAACCCATAATATTGTAACCTCATGCTTAGAATATAAAATTTTACTCACCTACTGCTTTTAAAATGAAATAATTTCTTTAGTATGGCATTTAATATGCTCTCCAACTTGACTTTAATGTACAATTTCAAAAATTCTTAATATCTTGAACATGGATACACTGATCTATAAAAGCAGTCTTCTCATTGATTATACTTTATTAATTCATTCAACTACTGCCTTGCTTCCTTTTCTTTCCATTTCAGTCAAAGGGAACTAGTGAAATTAATATGTACCAGGCACTGTACTAGTTTCTAGGAATACACATAGGTTTCTTCAGCCAACTATGGCTAGTATTGAGTCAAAAGAGCATGACAAGGAGCATGTGATGAAAGTTACTTTCTAGAACCCTGCTTGGCAATAAATGCAAAAAATACTGTATAGTTAATCACCTAAGGTGCAGTGCCCGACACAGAGTAGGCAAGCAAATATACACTTGTATAGGAAGGGTCACAACATCAGAGGAACATCCGTGGCTGGGTTTGATCAGGGTTACCTGATCTGCCACACAAAGCCACTGATTTCTGGAGCTGTTTATCATCAGCACAGAGCAGTATTTTCTTCAGTGATAAAGATTTTCAAAAGCCTTCCCACATTCACTGGCCAACAGAGTAGAGAACTTCACAAAGCCCTTGGAAAACGCAGAGGAATCAGCACCAAAGACGATGTGGCAGTTTTAAAACACAAGTCTTGCCTGGAGTGACTGACACAAACAAGGAACAGCTGGAGATAAGGTGAGAGTTTAGTTTGGAGCCAGAGTTTCAGCCTCCGGACTGTGTTGATAAGAAGTTCTCATTTGGCCCATTTTGTAATGGGAAAGTTGAAGCAAAGGATCGCATCCTTTGCCCTCTGCTTCCTTTTCTTACCCAAATATGCAAGTTTTATTTTCTCTAGCATACGCCTGCATAACGTAACCTTCCCCAGATCTGACAATGTATGCTACATTAGTGAGTAATGCTCTCTAAAACAAAATACTCCAATGCTGGGTGCCAACCCAGCACTTGATGATGCCAGGCAAGAACTCTACCACTGAGCTGTACTCCCTGCCCCTCTAATGCGCTTTCATTTTTTAGTTAGGAAGCATTTCATAGATTTGAGAAATACATGTTTTGTTTTCCTAAGTAAATTTTAGATTCACTGAACCTTGTAATTTTTGAATTCTGCTAATTCTCAAATAGTCAGCAAACTCAGTTGCTTATTAACTGTTATTTACTTGTTAGTGTTTATTAAATAAGTTATTTAACATATAGTGGACTCACATGGTGGCTTTCATTTTTTTCCTTAAAATAAAACTTTTTAGATATGCATGACTAACCTCAAAACTCTGGACGGCAATGAGTTCTCCCTGCAACCCTTAGGTCTGTGTACAAATCCAGTCAACTCAACCCTGTCTTTCTTTCTTCCTCACATCTATTAGTGAAAAAAAAAGAGAGCAGAGAGGTACAGTGAGAGCACATGCATGCACTGGAGAGCGAGAGCGAGAGTGACAGCGAGAGCGACAGCGACTCACCTCACTCTGTATGCCTTATATGATTTCAGAACATGCCATCTGTTTGGCCACCAGCCTTCCCACCTGGCAGTCACTCCCTCCTAATGGTGGAGTCTTTGTTTCCATTTCGGTCACAGCGTGCCAGATCATTTCCTGAGGTAGGAACAGGAACTTAGAAACAACATCCTGCCCAAAATGGAAGAAATCTTGGCCTCTCCTTAGTGTGACTGTTTTCACTCTGATGCTTAAAACTTTCATGCTTATCTCTGCATCCATTTATCAGAGTGGAGTTATCATCTCTATTCAATAAAAATCAAAAAGGAAGTATTTTCGATAGCTGCGTCAGTGATTCTAGGAGCGGAAATGTTCTCAGCTCGGTTTGCGCAAGGAGACAGGGAAGACCGGTCTGCCGCCGCCGCAGCCTCTCCCCCGCTTGGGGTGGCCGCTGGCACCGCAGCCGTGCCCGTGGCTCCTGAGCTGGCTCACACCTACCTGCCTGTGCTGACCATGGCGGCCACGGTCCACGCTCACTTGGCTTCCAGCCTCTAGTAATCGGCAGTTACTCGGCTCTGTGAAGTGAGCGAGGCTCGCAGAAGTTCACTGATAGAAAGGAGGAGATGCAACTTTGACACATCAGCTTGGATCACAAAACATACTAGAGATTATTGGCTTAAAATAACCAATTTTTTTTTTTTTTAGATTTTTAAATTTTGAGAAGTTCAAGAATATGGTTCTGGTCTATTCAGTTTCTAGGGTCAGAGAGTGGCTAGCTTCTCTAAACTGATGATACATAGTTTCTCACTGTGTCCTCATGTGGTCTTTGCTTCCTGCTGTATCTTTTGATAAGGACATGATTCCTATCGGATCAGAGTTACTTATCACTTTATTTGACCTCAAGCTCATCCTACAGACCCTGTCTCCACATATAGTCTTACTGGGCTTAAGTGCCTCAACATTTGCATTTTTGAGGGGACATAAATATTCTATTCATGGTAGGTCTTGACTGAACTTGAGGTGGAATAATTACATGCATTTCAAGCCAAAAGTTGTTCCTTGGGATTATAGTTCTAGTGATACTCAAAATTTTAAAACATTTAAAAACATCTCCAGACCAACTAGAGTGCCTGTGGCTTGTGTTATGCACCTGCCCCTCTCTTTTCATTTTGATTCCTTAGAAATAATATTGAAGTGACATTGATTTCAAACATAGGAGTTCATTTCGAAATGGTGACTCCATCTGCACTAATTCTCTCAGGTAACTAGGTTCTTATATCTCACTGCTCAAAAGTATTTTATGTCTGTATTAGAATGCCATATGTCCAGACGAAGGATCATATACACCAAGTAAAACAGAGTTTCTGAGCTCTTCACTGCACCACTTCAACTGCTACTCATATTTGCACTTTGCATCACTGCATAAAGTGCCTTCTTTACACTTCTCCTTAGCGGTTCTTTCTTAACCACAGAGGAGAAGTAGAAAAGAGATCATCATACTTGGAGGAAGGCTCTGAGTGAGGTTTCTGACCCATTGAATTTTCTGTTATTCCGTAGTGTTTTTCTCACCTATTTCCTTCAATAATTTACTTTTTATTGCACAATTAATATCTTGGCTATTTATAATGGGGCACTGTCTTATAATTCTTGTGGACAATGATTAAGATAAAATCAGTAGAGCTAGGATTCCTCATGTTTGTGACTGACCATAATGATAAGATATTCACAGATGGATTTCTCTTATCCAATCAACAAGTCTAATATCTGTTATCTGTTACATGAAAATTGCCAATCATGTATCACGAGAGCAATTTTCACTGAATTTTGAATTATGAATTATTTCATAATTATTTCAATTATGAATTTTATTCATAAAATAAAATATTAGGGTTGACTTTTGGCTTCCTAACCAATCACAATACTAAACTGCTAGCTGAGAACCTGTTATGGAAGGCACTTTATGCAATTTGTCATTTTGTTGAATAGCCAATAATTGAGCACCTATGGTAGTACATGATATTTTACATAGTTTGATACTTTATCTAATAACCAACAACTTAAGCATTGTTATTTTACCCATAGAAAGTGAAGGGCAAGACTTGAAAAGATAAGTAATTGACTTAGGAAGGTTGCTTGGTGCCTGGAGCTAGTAACACTCAGAGCTTCAAGGTACAGCTTACTGGACTCTCAACTCAACCTAAGAATCTGATGCCATTTGTAAGCTGATGAGAGGTTTTATCTTCCAAAACCACTCTCATTTTCACAAATTCTCTAGGAAAACCTAGATAAAGTCCTGAAACCAATTATACTTAGAGCCATAGTTATTACAAGCAGAGGATGCATACTATATAGGAAATGAAAAAAAAAAAAAAAAGAAAGAAAAACCAGTCTGAGCCTGGGAAGGATCCAAATGTGAAACCTGTGTGTGATCAGAGAGGAACAGTTTTGCCCATTCAGGAAATTTGCTTAGGGATTTTATAGAGGCATCATTGGTAAAGTGTGGTTGAGCTCAGACTCCACCCTCTCCATCCCTCTTCTGAGTTTCACTGGTTTGAAGCTCAACTTCTAATATGTTTCTTCTTTCTGCTGTGGATAGATGCCATCCTGAGTTATCTCATTAGGACAAACTGTTGACAGAGAGCCTGTGAGTCACTGCCAGGGCATGCCAGATAATGAATATCAGACTTAGAACTTTATCCTTTAACTGCTGGGACCTAAATACTACTATTGGCATTTTCTTCTCATTTGCCTAATATTGTACCTGACAGTGACTGTCCAATAAACCTTGATTCATAAGTGAACAGAGCAGATTTTTCTTCTGCAATGAGTGAAACTTCATAATAATTATTGATATACCCAAGGTATATGGATAGGTATTGTCATTTTGCACATGAAATGAATTTCAGTGTCAAGGGTTAACTATGAAGCATAAACCATATGTTGTCGTCTTAAAAGTGAAGTTTATGCTTGCTATACAACACTTACCAGGAAGAGTTACATTTTTGGTAAGAAAATGAGATATTTTTCTTTAGAGGTTCAGAGTTGAAAGGGACCCCTGCAACAAAAGACAGATAAGCAAGAGAAGAGCTTGTAACATAGCAGACATCTAGACAGTGAGATATTCTCATAGAGATAGATTTGGGGTTCAGTATGTAGTAGCTAAGCACAGATGAGTACATGTTAAGAAGTGGGGTAAGGCAGGAGTAAAGGAATTTGAGTCTCTAGGATTGTGGGAAAGCAGGCTAGTTGGTAAAATTTAATAAAGTTAATATAGATTTCCTTGGTACCATCTCTAGGCCTACACGAGTTTAAAGTTGTCACTTGTGGTTAGCCCTTTTTCTCCCAGGCAACATTGGGAATGGGGACCAGGCAGGATACCCAGTTATCTTTGCAAATCAATGTCAAGCTTGGAGCTTTCTTGCTTCTACTTCTTAATTGTTTTCAGTTTTTTTTTTGGGGGTGGATATTATGATCCTCACAGTGCTATAATGCTTGTGACTTAGGGGATTACAGATGAGAATGAAGATGAACCCATTCTTGGTATAGATATTTTTCTCATGAGACATTCTGTGACTAATGCTTGAGTGTAGTCAGATGAGGCTTTCTTTTAAATATATAGAATATCAGCTCCTCTGTGTGTTTGAAAGGGAACTTATGTTTAAGTAAGACAAAAACATAAAAATATATTATGAAAGGCAAACTAAGATTGCCAATCCATGTGTGCATACACACGAGTACATGCACTAGAAGGGGATGCACAGGTGAGATTAAATTTCAGGAAACAACAAGAATTTTTTAGGTACCAATTTCAACTATTTCTTAACCATATCTATATTTTACATACATTTCTGGTATAACTTGATTATAAACACTCCTAAGTAAGTCTTTAGTCAAAAGTGGATAGTGGAGAAGCAAATTTTCATTTTTTCTTAGCTTCATCTATTGTACTTTCCACTTTTTTCTGAGTATTGCACAATCAAAATAGAATTAAAGAGAAAAAAGTAACTCGACAATTCAAACTGGATGGTTCATCCTGGAGTAATGCCCTGTGAAAGAAAAAGAGTAGGAGGCATAACATTTTAGTGGGGTATCTTGCTTAGAAAATTTTCCGACTATAATATAATCAAGTTTTTATTCTATTTTGTATTTTAGGGAAGGATCTACAGGGTTTTCAGGGTCTCACTACTAGATCGGACTCGTAGTGATCTGCCTGTTTACAGCCTCCCAAGAGACGGGATTGCAGGCCACCCAGTCTCAATTGCTGTCTCCGCATGCCCTGGGCAGCATGCCCCTGTGCCTGCTTACAGGTGTTTTAATCCACTGAGCCATGTGGCTCTGACTTTGCATTTTACAACCTAAACAAAAGGCTATACTGTTACTCATTTTGCCCTAGAGAAAAGACTTAAAGTTTGAAATATGGCTACTGTACCATATCTCTTGTACATTTCACATAATTCTACATTAAACTAATGAAGAAACAAAGTGTAGTGATAGTGTATTAGTAGGGGAAAATGAACATACATAGTGCCAAGTACTGTCATACTCATTTAAAAATCTCAAGTAAAGGCACACATTAAAGGGGTACATTTATATTTGCAGCAACAAGAGATTTTAGGTTTTTGAAAACATTAACTGAAACGAAGCATATTAAGATAAACTCCTGTATCACTTTAGCCAAGATGAAAATTTCATTTCACTGTCAGTGTATATTATCAACACCAGCTAGGCTTCGCTAATGCGTGTGATGGGAATTAACCAACACAGCTATCATCAAGTTTCGTTCAAGTGGAGAGAACTAGAAAATAAGGAAGCGTGACTTGCTGGAGCAGGGACAAAGAGATGAGGTGAATAAGAAAGCAAAATGATTAGGGGCTTTTTGAGTTTTGATGGCAGTGAAGAACTGTTCCGCTGACTTGTCGATGCTCAATAGGTTCTTCCGTTTCGTTCTAGAAGAGAACTGTTCGCATACCTTAATGTCTATGTGTACAAACGCATGGTCTCAGGCTTCTTTCCTTTGGTGCCAGAAACACAAACTAGTGTAGCTCTGGCATTATTAAATATTCCCCTCATTGATCTCTATATATTCTACTTTCCCCCTAAATGGCTTTATAGGTCAAAATTTAGAAGTTTTTAGTATCATTTCATTGCATAAGAAATTTAGCAACCTCTGTGTCTCTATAAGAATAATATTTACCAAATAAAAGGCAAACAATTGCCGGTTGCCAATTATTTTAACGGTTCCAAAAATTCTTATTAAAAGAGGCATCCTTCAGAGAATTGCCACCAACAATCATAACCAGATATTTATTACTTATTGCAATAAGAACTGCTTCCTCACTATACGGTGTTTGCTAGTTTCATTTTAACAAAATGTCTGTCTTTGGAGTGAATCCATATTTCCAGAGATAAATTCTTGCTGTGAGCATATGTGAGGCAGAGGCCTGGATCAATATTGGATGCAGATTTGTTTCTAGAAACAGGGGACTGGTGAACTCTTTTAAGTTTGTAGTAGGAAGCAAAACTGTGGCCCAGACAATCTGCCCCAGAGTTCCCTTCCTCTTTTTCCACTTTTATTTTCACAAGAAGTAATGGAATTTTATCTCAGCCTTACAGATATGAAATTTACATGGATTGCTTAAAAGTGAATAAATCAGCTATGATTTTACACAGCTGATTAGACATTATCAAAATGCAGCTGAGTATTTAGTGCTAAAATGACCAATGGTGTGGCATAAATCTAGGTAGCAAAGGGAAAGAAAACAGAAAACGAGGCTGTGCCTGTTATAATACTGGAAGTTTATCTTATATAAAATATTCAAAACAATGTAGGTGCTTGATGAGTGTTGCCAAAATCCATATTAAAAAAACAAAAGCAATAAATCATGTTTACGTGATCATAAAAGAGACTGGCACGTCAAGGGCTGCCATTATTATTGCAGTCTTTAACTGTCATCTCCCCAGGAGGAGCAATGAGATTGATGAATTTTGCTACAGGGACAAGATATAATTTTTGTCATTGTTAAGTGTGTATTCTAGATGTTAACCAGAGCATATTAACTCTGTTCCCTGGTGTTTCTGCTACAGTGATTTTTTTTCATTATTTTTCTGTTGCCAAGAATACACATTCTGTGACTGTGGCCCCTTTGTGACCACTGGCTGTCAGCGTCAATTATAATTTAAATAGACCAGGCAAAGAAAATTTAAATTTGAAACAGCAAATAGCTGTCATCAACACATTACTGAAACAAAGTCATTTAGAGGACCCAGTGCAGCGCATTGATATTCAGGCTCAGCAGGCTAAGAATGAGAATAGGTTGAATTTAAAATTACATTTTTTTTATTTAAGTAGTTATGATAAACATGCTTCTAAATAAGGTCATTAGGTTGTGATCCATGAGAGTGATCCCTGTAATAGAATACAGCCAAGTGAGAAAAATAGAATTTTTAAAATCGAAATATTCAAAAAAAGAATTAATTCTCATAAATTCTTTCGTAAGCAAAATACTGTTCCTCTATCTTTAAAAGCAACCTTACTAGTTTTTATCAACAAAGAGGACAGATGCTTTCAATCTACTAGCAGAAATGCCCTTTACATTATCTATTCAGTATGGACAATTAAGTTGCAGTTACCATCTTCAATCTCAACCTACTTGCTTCATAATCAAGGGGCACCAGCTATGGGCAAACCGTAAATGAGTGAGAGCACCAGCAATGCTAAGCTCAGTGGGGGAGCAGCAAGAGCTACTAGCAGCTATCAGGGGAGAAGGAAGGAATTTACATAGAAGCAGGCTTTTATGTGGGGTATTCATGACTGCATAGGAGGTTTTCATTAGGTATCTTAGTAAGAGACAAAGAGCAGAAAAGCATGTGGCAGCAGTATGAATGCATGAAGGAACATGGCATGCCTGGGGAAGGGTGGCTAAAGCTGAGGGCTGATGGGGGCAGGGACAGAGCATTGATTTCTGTTGAGACTGAGAAAATAAAACAGACCTTTGAAGGTTTATATGTGCTTGCACAGAAACAGTGGAAGTATAAGATCTTTTGCCTAAATTATATTTTTAAGGTCCTATGTTACAACTTCTCACGTACTAAAGTTGCATATATATATATGCAATTTCCAAATGGCAACACTTCTGGAACACTTATAAAGTGTTAATAATTAAGAAAACTCAGCATTTCACCCTGTTGCTCTCTGCTCTTCCCTTTCCGTGAATCTCACTGTTTCTCAAGTTTCTAAATGAAATGTTCTGTTGACCTAAATTTATTTTATATGACTTTTGCTTTGCACTCTGGAAGGCAGAATTTCAGCATTCTTACACCAGCATCGTTCCCACACCTTGTGCCAACTGCTGTTTCCCAACTCATTATTTTTGCTTGTTGAGTCAACATTTATATTACTATTTACATGTAGCATAAATGTAATTATTGCATTGCATTGGCCTAATTGTATGTACTATCTGAAATGATTCAGGGCCGAGCTATATATATATAAAACTAAACTATCTCAAAAACTATTTCAAAAATATAAATATTTTCTTAATATGTTCAGGTAAACCACGTTTTCAGCCTACCTTTATTTCTTTTCTCCAACCTCTCCTGAGCCTTCTAACCTCCAGTGCCAATCTGATAAATGCTTTTTTTGTTTACTAATTCATTTAGCACAATGAGCTTTTCCTATGAACTGGACACTAATAAATTTTGGAGGTAAAAGATAGGCAAGATAGACATGAAGCCTGGCTTCATGGAGAAGTGAAGATGCAAGTATTAAAAAGTAAAAATTTAAAATGACAAAGGGCCAACTATCATGAGGGAAAGAAATAGCAAAAACTCAGAAAAGATAACAGAATGAGGAACAAGGACTTCTTTTACAGAGTGGCCAGGTTAGATCTCTCTGAAGAAATTATCACCATTTTAGAAAAACAAAGGAGAACAATAAAATTCCCATGTTGACAGGTAAGAACGAAACCAACATCTAGGGCCAGATGCCTGTACGTTTTCTTGCCCTAGGGTTAAATAATGCCATGAATGCCATATAGGGCAGTTAAATAAATAATGCCATATAATCCTATCTTTATGTTCACAATAACAAAGCTACTATCAGGCCAAAATAACTGAAATGCCTCAGAAAGTACTTGCTTCTGGAAGACTATGAACCAGCAAGACATCTTGTCTTAAGGGTGACGACTTTCTTTGCTGACCCATTAAAAACAAACAAACAAAATCTCTTTTGCGTGCCCACCAGTTTAAAAGTATAAATCATACTCTGTCCAAGCTCAACCTACTCCCAGCCTAGAGGGCTCATCTTAAAATCACCCAGTTGGGGCCACTTTTCCTAATTCCTAAAGGATTCATCTTTGTATTTAGCATCTTCAGTCACTTAAATGGAGCTATCTTAACAGGAAAATGTATTTCAAAATTGTAAGTGTTTTTGTCCAAATGTGATACCCTGGGAATAATGATTTCTGTATTTTCTTTAAAATGTACCCATTCTCTGGTTCTTATGTATTGAAATATCTATGATGCTTGCGAAGAATTAAGCCAGGTGAAGCTAACTGAGTGTAATCCAAATGAATAATGAGAAAAGCTGAACAATGTCTAGTTAGCTCTCACTTATTTTATCTAGTAAAATGGTGGGCAATTTTGCTAAATATTTTTAAAGGTACAGTGTTATTTTTAAAAAATGAATTATGTTTTAATCTGCTACTGGCAAATATTTGAAAACCATTCAGATTGTGAAATGCAACCAAACAATAGAAATCATGTGTACCCACTCAAAGCCAATCTATTGTCTCTTCCAGAGGCTGTGATCTGCCCTGTTATTTCATCAGCCTTTCTCACCTATGGGGTTCAAGTGCTTCTCTTTCTTCCACACCTCTTCCAGTACCGCAGTCTTCAATTCTAGGTCAATTTCACTCTGTCTCCTGTCACTCCTGCTACAGTGGTACCTTCTCTGCAATGAAATATATGTACTACTAATTGTGAGGTTGGTGTCTCTATCATATACTACACTTGATTTTTCATTATTTTTGCCCATATCTTCTATTAAAGATGAAACTTCTACTTTTTTTTTCTTTTTTTACATTTTAGGGAAGGGTCAACAGTGTGTTCAGGGTCTCACTACTAGATTGGACTCATAGTGATCCTCTTGTTTACAGCCTTTCAAGCACTGGGATTACAGGTGCATGCCACCATGCCCAGTCTCAGTTGCCATCTCAGTGCACCCCAAGGGCAGGGACAGTCCAGCAGGCCCGGGGATTGAACCACCTAAAAAGGAAACTTTTATAGAAAACAGACATTAAATTTGTAGTTGAGACCCTCATTATGTGTTATGGTTTTAATATGAGCTGTCACCCTATGGGGTCTGGGCTGAAGACTTGATCCCCACAGCAGTAGTGTTCTGAGGAGGGTTTTGGAAGCGATTCTTTCTCAGGTTCTTATACTAGGGAGGGCTAGTATAAGATTCATATTTTGCTGGCGTTACAGGAAGGTGATGGAAATTTATGAGTAGGACCTACTTGAAAGGAGTGGATCATAGAGGTGTGACCCCAGTTTCTTCCTCTGTAGCACCATCTCTCTCTCTGTCTCTCCTTCTGTTTCCCTATAACTCTGTCTCTGTCTCCCTGTCTCTTTGTGTTTCTCTGTCTCTCTCTCAGTCTCTCTCTGTCTTCCTCTCTCACACACTCACACACTTCCTCCCTCCCATTCTCTGCATTCTGAGTACCTTAACGTGAGCAACTCTCCTCCCCCTGACCATAGGGCAAATCTGAAACTGTGAGTAAAAATAGATTTTTCCATGTATCTTATTTTATTTAGGTATTTTCCCCCA
>PVKA01026496.1:0-31659 GCA_004027165.1 Ctenomys sociabilis | reverse complement strand
ATACATCATGAGCCCATAATATTAAGCTGAGCTGTAAATGGATATGGTCGACAATTTCTTTGAATAACTCACTATGGTTGTAGAATGCTGGACTGTGTTGGATTGTGGTGTCAAGTTCAAGCACCTAAGTTAGTTGAATGTCAATGGAGTGCCCACTTTTGACAGGTGTAGACAAAGGAAGGGTTGTAGAAAGAAAAAAATCATGATGTGTGTGTATAGACAGTACAGTTGGGATAGATAACGCTGTGCTTCTACATAATTCTATGAGGCAAGATCTGTCCACTAATGGTGGTTGGACAGGATATTATGTCAGCTTTTAGTGCTATGGTCATCCACTAGGTAAATAATTAGTGAATTTTTGATATACTTCAGGTAGAAAAAAATAAGATAAGTAAGCAACTACACTCTTAATTCACTGATAAGAGATATCTGCTAAAATAATATCTGTAAATATAATATCATGTATGCACCTTGTACAATACCAAAACGTTATGAAAACAGTTTGCAATGTATTAATTCATCAAATGTGTATGGTTAAGTTGTCTTGAAACTGTCTGATTGACATTTGTATTTTAATAAAATAAAAATAAATGAAAAAAAAAATAGAATTTTCTGAGTTGGTCCCAGACTATCTTTGTAGATGTCTCTGCCACTATTGGTCTTTTCCATCATATACTAACCACTGTGTATAAACTATTCCTCCAGAATATTCTGTACTCATGTGCCCCCATATCTTTTTAATTGTATTTCTGCTGATCAACTTGAAATAAGGGACAAGATAATGTTTACCATTGTACCCATAGGGCTTTATATATACTGCTGAGATCAGCACAACTGAAGTGTTCAATGAGCTCCTCAGTAACACCTTGTAATATTCTACCCAAATCTCAAAATCTAGCTCAAAAACTAGAATTAAATCTAGGCAAGAGCTGTTCTACTAAAGTACACCCCCTGAATAAATGTAGTAAAATATTTTTAATCTTAGCTCCTCCCCCTAGCATGAACAGTCCTCCCCAGCTTACTCATCACTGTTGTCCTCAAAGCATTTTCCCTTTGAACACAGTCATTTCAGAAGTTGAACTAAGATTTACTATCAAAAATTCAAGACATTGTGGTTTTCCAATTTGTAGAGACAGAAAAAAAAAAAAAAAACACCTTCAACTATGGGCTTTATCCCCTAATTTGTGTTAAACTTTTTAGCAAAATGTTCTATGATATGACTACAAGTGTCAACCACAGTCTCAGTGTACCCTTGGGGTGAGGCCATCAGGGAAAGAACCCTGGCTGCTGCCATCAGCCTAAGCAGGCACTTTAATCCACTTAGCTATCTGGCTGGTCCCCCTAATTTTTTAAAAAGATTTATGTAAAAGATAAAATCACAGAACCCAGTGGGGTTAGGGAAGGAGTTAGATTACTTGTGAGAAATAAGTCTCTTGTTAATGTTCCCAATTAACTTCTGGATTTTGACTTTCACTGAGTATGGGCAAAACCAACAAAATGATGAAACTTAACATACACAGGAGCTGATACAGTACTTGTACTTAGGTACCCCTATATTTAAATTCCTGAACCCTTTTAAGGATGCCTTTGTATTCTCACCGTCAAGAAAAATACTCTGCCAACTAAAAAGCAAATATAGAACTAACCTTCAGTTATATTTTAAGATTGTTCTAGGCAATACATGCAACCACCTTTAACAGCAACTTAATTATCAGAAATAATTTTGACAAAAACATTCAAGATTTGTTTTTACCAAAATATTACCCAGAATGGCCAAAATTAAAAATCTAAATTCACCTCTATTAGGGTTAATGATTATACATCGTTAGCAGCAATCTTTGAATTTAGGAAAAGCCATCTTTTGACTACATATCCATAAGTTTTTTTTTTAAAAATCTTCATTTTAAAGTCAGTTTTTGGGCTCCGAAGATAGCTTAGTAGTCTAAGCACCTGTCTGGCAAGAGCGAGAACCTGGGTCTGATCCCCAGTACCTCATGTCATGCCAGCACACCATCAAACTGGCCACTGAAACCAGGTGTGGTAAGGCATACCTATAATCCCAGCATTGGGGAGGCTGAGACAGGAGGATCACTATGAATCTTAACTGCGTAGTGAGATCCTGTAACAAATAAAAGTCAGTTTTGAAAGAGGCAAAAATTCCCATTAATATTTGACATTTTCCAAATCTCTGCACCTAACTTCCTATTAAATATTTTTTATTCCTTTCCACTCATCACTTTCTTCCTATTTCTAATCCTAACTACTATTTCTCAGTTGCATTGAGATGAACAGATGAACAAAATCCTTCATAAAATACAACTTTCTTAGCCATGCATAGTACCACATGGTCGTACTCACAGTACTTTGGGAGACTGAGTCAGAAGGATTGCAAGTTCAAGCCCATGCTGGGCAACTTTGGGATTTAACAAGAGCCTGTCTCAAAATAAAAAATAAAAGCTGGGGACTTAACTCAAGTGTGAAGGCCCTTGGTTCGATCTTCAGTATTAGAAAGACAAAACAGTATTCTGGAGAATAGTTAATGTCATCTAATAAGAAATATATATAGGAATGGGTGGTCAAACATTATCTTTAATGTTTAAAGTTTTCAGGGCTGGCCAAATAGTTCAGTGGATTAAAGCATCTGCAAACAGGCTCAGGGGTCGGGAGTTTGATCCCGTGTCAGCCGTGCCCACCCTGCCCCCAGGGCATGCTGAGAGGGCAACTGAGAGTGGGCATGGTAGTGCATACCTGTAATCCCAGCACTTGAGAGGCTATAAATAGGCGGATCACTAGGACTCTATTTAGTAGTGAGACCCTGAACACCCAGTGGACCCTTCCCTAAAACACAAAAATAAATAAAGTTTTCAAACATGTGCTGGGCTGGTCAAAATATAGTGTCACTTTATCTTTTTATTTATTTATTTATTTTTATATATTTAGTACAGGGTCCTCAGGGTCTCACTACAGAGATCAGACTTGTAATGATCCTTCCTGTTTTTCAGCCTCCCAAGCACCGGAATTACAAGGGTGCACCACCACTCCCAATACCAATAGCTGTCTCAGCATGCCCAGGGGGCAGGGCCAGCACAGCAGGCTGATTGAACCCTGACCCCTGTGTCTGCCTAAGCAGATACTTTAATCCACTGAGCTATTAGGCTGGCCTAATAGTGTCACTTTAGAAAAGGCAATATATACAACTGTGGGCCAATCTAAAATTCATTCAAGCATTTACACAGGTTTTAGAAATGAAAGATGCAGCCTTGAGTTGTTCTATCATAAGTATATATATTTATATATTACATATATCAAATTTATAAATTTATAGATAATATACATGTAGTGATGTTACTCAGAAAAGTTTTTAGAAATAGACTATACTCAAGTTTTAATATTTTCTTCCCTCACCCTTTAAGTTGCAGACATGACTCTAGAGAACATATTAAAACAAAGAATTAGTTTCTAGAAACAGTGTATCATCCCTTGTTTTTATTGTAATTCAACGTTCTAGAATATTTGTCAATACTTCTTAAAAATTTAGTAGCAATATTTAACTCCTGTAAGAATCAGCTCACCAATCCAATCAACAAAATGAGCCAATGATCTGAACAGACACTTCTTAAAAGAAGTACAAAAGATCAATAGTTAGATGAAAAAAATGTTCAACACCTTTAGACATCAAGAAAACATAAACTGAAACCACTGAAATTCCATCTCACCTCAGTAAGAATGCTATTACCAATAAAATTAAAAATAGCAAAGGCTGGTAAAGATATGAGGGAAAAGAATACAGAAAATAGTACAAAGGTTCCTCAAAACAAACAAACAATAAAATGAACCACAATGTGATTCAGCCATACTATTCCTGGATATCAGTCCAAAAAAAGTAAAGCCAGCATACCAAAGAGACACCTGTATGTAAATGTTTATTGTGGGACTATTCACAAGAAAGCTAAATTGGGGTGGCCAAATAGCTCAGCGGATTAAAGCACCTGCTCAGGCAGAGCAGGGGCCAGGAGTCTGATCCCTGGGTGTGATGTGCCAGCCCAGCCCATGGGGTTAGTTGAGACAGGGATTGAGACTGGGCAAGGTGATGTAGGCCTATAATCCCAGCGCTTGGGGGACTGTAAACAGGAGGATCCATGAGTTCTGATCTATCTACTTACACAGTGAGACCCTATAGACCCTGTACTAAATACATTAAAAAGAAAAAAGAAAAGCTAAGTTATAGAATCAGCTTAGCTGTTCGTAAACAGATGAATGTTTAAAGAATTATATTATTTAGAAGAATGAAATCATGTCATTTGCAGGCAAATGAGTGAACTGAAGATCATCATTTTAAGTCAAATAAGCCAGATAAAGACAAGTATTACATATTTTCTTTCATATATAGAGACTGGAAAAAAATGATATAAGAGTATTTTGAGTCTTTGTTTCTTTTTCCTCGGAAGTGGGGATTGAACTCAGGCCCTTGTTCTTGCCAGGGAAGCACATGATAAAGAGTAGAAGAGGGACTATTAGTGAATATAGAAGGGTTGGGGAGAACAGAGTAAGATCAAAGCATGATACATGCATGAATAGAAACATGCAAGTCAAACTCATTCATTAATTTTTACAGATACATGTTAATAATTATAATTAGAAGAATCAGTTCAAGTATAAACTCTACTATAGCTTTACACAACTCTTTCCCTTTCTCACTTGCCATTCCCACGTTCATCCCTTCCCCTTCAGTTTTCCTTCTTCCTCTAAACTTTTTCCATGTATGTCCTTTACAGGAACATTTTTTAAGTGTTTCCCCACTAAACTTGAACTACATAAGGGCAAGAATCTTACCTTTTGATTTCAGGGACATAAGTGTTTAGCTATAGAAGATACTTAAAATATGTACAATCACCTAATCTAACCTAATACTCTCACTGTACAGATAAAGAGATTAAAATTCAAGTTATACAATGTGCCCAAGGTACTAAATGCTACTGGACTGCTCTTTAATGAATGTGGCATACTCTTTAATATAAATATACCTCATTTACTGCTCATTAGAAGACTCAGTATTATATGGAGCAGCTGAATTACCTTTACAATGTGAAAACAAGAGTTAATTGCATGTCTCACAAATGTACACCAGAAGACAACATCTAGTGAATCATCGGTTTTATTACTAAAAGAACGAGTTTCATAAATAGGGTACTTAAGTTTTCTTTATTTATGAAATTAGAGAATGAACCCAAAACCTTCAAAATGACATCCCCAGCATCCTTCCCACCTTTTTCTTGTAGCCTATGCTTTTCTGACAGTGTATACACTCAAAGCTTTAGCTGTAACTTTAGTTATAACTCAGATTTTAGAATAATTTTATAGAAAAAGAAATGACTAAGATGTACAAAGATGGTCTAGCAAAATCATTACTTACAAAATACCTGCATCATCAAATACAGATTTTAAAAAAGGATTTAGAACTATATGAAACTATCAAGTTACTTCTTTACTGCTAAAAATATCAGAAAAAAACATTGCATTTATAAACTATATAAGGTTATAAGTTGTAATTTCCAAGTAAAAACACTACCACATTACATCGTATTATGGCTTAGAGCCAAACATCATCCAAAAGCCTTAGGTGTTTATACATAGCTGGGTCTTTGGAAGCTGATGTAATTAGATTATGTGGGCTTACAGGTGACTTGCTAGCAGGAGGTAGGATCTGGTCAGATTTAGTCAGAAGAGGCAGGTAATTATGGGTTTACCAGGAAGGACAAGTCTCTCTGGCTCCTCCTTGAGCTCTCTGCTTCTTGGCAGCCACCACAGCTACTCTCTTGCTTTGGAGCTACTGGACTGTGAAGTAAAACTACTGGAAACTATAAAATGAAATAAACCTCTGCTTGCTTAAGTTGTGGATGTACAGTGTGGTGACTCAACCAGGAAACGGAGACACAGGCGAATATGTTTCTAAACATTAGCCACTAGGAATGAGGATTCTAAACATCTATCAATTTACCTTTATGAAAAAGAGAAAGTTTTCTTTCCTTTAGGACTAAAATTTATTAAACATACAATATTTTTAATACATCTATAGTTCAATTAAATCCATATAGTATTTAGCACTTTCATGCATCTCATTCTAAATCCCTCTTTTTCACATCTGTAAAACCAGACAGCAGGGTTGGTCAGATAGCTCACTGGATTAAAGCACTTGCAGGTGCAGGCGTGGGGGTGGGTGTTTGATTCCCAGGCCTGCAGTGCGGGTGCTGGCCCTGCCCTGGGGGTGTGAGGGATTGAGAGTAGGCATGACAGTGGCTGCCTGGAATCCCAGCTCTTGGGAGGCTGTACATGGGTGGACCACTACAAGTCCACTCTACTAGTGAGATACAGCCTGTAGACTTTTCCCTTAAAAAACAAAACAAAACAGATGGACTAGAACTCTAGGGTTCTGCCCAGGTCTAAAACCCTGTGACAATTTAAAATATATTGCACTACTCAAAAATATGTGAATGATAGCCATATTATACTGAGACAAGGGCAACAAATATAGTACAGAAGTATCAATCAGGTACATAAAATATTAAAGGTTATTTATGAACAATTTTGATTATCCTATTAACAAATACAGTAATTCTACTTCATTAAAGGATTCAACAAGAGGCTCTTTACAGAGAATTCCTCTATGGAATTATGCATTATATTAGTATTTTAGTGAAACAAGTCACAGATAGTCTTGCAAATAGTACATCGGAAGCTAGTGACAAATAGAGATCAGATTATTTTAAAATTATATATCACAGATTGTCTTGGTGGGATATGCCTGCAATTCCAAGTACTAATAATAACAAGTTCTGGACCAGTCTGGGTAACTTATGAGATCCTGTCTCAAAATAAAAAAGTAAATTAAATAAATAAAAGGGGGATATAACTCAGTACTCCCTAGATTCAATTCCTGGTATGGAGGGAAAAAAAATTATAAGACAATTTTAACAGAAGCATACAAGTACTTTTGACGGGTCATTCAACTACTACCACTATTATTATAAGGTCTAACAAAATGGGCTATGTAATCAACACTGGTAATTTTACATTTCTTTAATTCACTTAATCCTCACAGGAACTTAATGGGATAGATGGTATTATGACATCTGTTTTAAAGATGAGGAAAAAGTGGCCTAAAAGGTTAAGTGGCTTGATTGACTTCACTTAGCTTGTAAACAAACTATTTCACTTCATTTGATTTTCTACTCCAAAAGAACTTACACTTAAATTAATTTGGCTTATTTCAGCTACATAATGATTATAAAATATTTTATTATCCTGTGCTTTAGCTTATTCCTTGGAAAAATATGACATACGGATAGCATATATCAAAAGCACATTACTATCTGAATTGCTTTCAATTCTGATAGAATAAAAACAAATGTTTAAGGGCTGGAGAAGTAGCTCAGGGCTAGAATGTTTAACTTGCATGCCTGAAGACCTGGGTTCCACTCCACAACAAACAAAAAGCAAAACAAAACCCCACTACACAAATATCTAAACTTATTAAAAATGTGTATTAATACATTTGCTATTATAAAAAGTATTTCCTCAGATGAAACAGAAAGAATCAGGAGTACGCCACAATAATCATTAACTACTAACAGTCTATAAATCTGTGGTGGCTGAAGTGGGTAACACAAAAGCACCTTTCTACCAGAGTTAAAATTATTTTTCTAAAAACTTTTATATAACTTGCTAAAATCATCCACAGGCTGCAGGTTGCATTTCCATCCCACACAAGCGTCCCTCGGCCTCTTCCAGTCACAGTCCCTACGGGCACCACCCGCTGGGTATCCACACCCTACTGCCTCCCACTGGGCCCCGCGGGCGAGCGCAAAGTCCACACCCCCAGCCCCGCGCCGCTCCTCCTCCGGGGCTCCCAGCTCCGAGTCCGCACCTATCAGCGCCGCCCCCCGGCCTCTGGCCCCACCCATCCTCGGACACGTGTGAGGGAGGGTGTGTTTGTGTCGGTCTGTCAGTCCCACCGGGGACCGGTTCGCTTACCGGGAGAGAAGCGCCAACTTCTGCTCCAGCAGCATCTCCAGCTTCTGGCCCTGCTTGGAGACCCAGTGGTCCACTCCATGCAGGCGGTAGCATGTTTCCAGCATTGACCTGAAGTCCGCCACAAACTCCGTGATGCCTCCGTACTGGCCACTGGCGAACTTCTCCTCCATCTTCAACAAACACATGCCCTGCCCCGGCTGCTGCGGGAGGGCGCGACCGCCCCGGCCCACGCAGCGCGGCCCCTCGGCTACCTCCTCCTCCCCGGTGGCAACGCCCCCTAAGGGCTGCAGGAAGGGGGCGGTGAGGCTCCGGTGCTTCTCCTGCAGGAATTCGCCCAGGATGCGGTAGCCCTGCTGCAGCTCGTGGGTCAGCTCCTGTTCCCTGCAGCCCGCGACCACCATCGCCTCCGCCGCCGCCTCCCGCTCGTCCGCGTCCTCCGGCGAGGAGGCGCCGCTCCCGGGGGCCGGCTCTGGGGCCGGGGCTCCCGCTGCCACCTTCTCCTCGTCCTGTTCCTCCGCCGCCGGCGGCGGCCGCTCCTCCTCCCCGGCCGGCTCCATCTCCCCCGGCGTCTCGGGCACGCTCATGCCCCCGGCAGGCCCAGGCGGGGCGGTGCGGAGCGGCTGCTCGAGGCGCCGGGGGGGGCGCGCGAGCGGGCCGCTCCCTCACGGCTCGGCCGCACCGCGCAGCCCCTGCCGCATCCGGCCTCGCTCTCCACCGCCACCGGCCGGGTCGGTGCCCGTGGGGGTCTCGAGCTCGCCAGCGGCGGGGTGGGGTTACATGGCGCGAGGGAGGGGGGAGAGAAGAGGAGAGCTTAGGTGCCCTCCTCTCCCCTCCCCCCGGCGGCGCGCGCGGCCCCGGCCGGCTTCTCCCTCCACGCCCCGCCCGCCCGGCCGCTCTCCACCGGTCAGGCCCCGCCGGGCCGCTGCTGCCTCGGCGCCCCACCCCCTCCCGGGCCGGCGGGGGCTGGGAGGGGGCAAGGAATAAGGAAGGAGGGATTCTCCTTTCGCCTCCCTGGAGTGGGCCGCTACTCTGGGCCGCGGCCGCTCCGGCTCCTCCTTTCCCCCACACCCCCTCCCGCCCCTCTCTACCTGCGGGGAACCCTGGCAGGAGGAGGCGGCGTACGCACGGGGCCTGGCGACAACTGTCAGTTAGAAGCCCGCTAGGCGGGCGGGAGGGGGAGGGGGAAGGGGAGGGACAGAGAGAAAGGGGAGGGCACTCAGCCCCCCCAGCAGGGGAGAGCTGTGGAAAGAGGCAAAGAAAGAGGCATAGTCGCCATCACCGGCGCGCATGCGCAGTAGAACAAAGTCCGCCCCTGTCCCGCTACGCTGCGCGAAAGCAAGGACTTCGCCTCAAATGCAGGCCACGAGATGGGGTTTGCTGCGCGTACTAATGACGTCATCAGCCCGCGAATAAGTGTTAGGGGCTGGAGAGAGCAGGGCGCCTGCGCCGGGGCAATCGCTAGGCAAGATAGCTAGAGGTAGTTTTAATAACGGGTACTGCAAAAAGATGGTTCATTTGCTGGACTTTTGCCAGTCCTAAAAAGTAGTTTACTATAAGACACTGCTAGATAATCTTGTAAGTACAAGGCACAAAACGTAAACGCTCTCCCTTGTGAAATTTACACCGTTGTCATCCCTCTTTCCATGTGTTTGCCGGAATTTTGTGAATTTAGATGTGAAAGCTGAAGGACTTAATTATATATTCACATACAAAGGAAAAGGAGGTGATCTATAGACCTCCAAGTCTTAGAATTCCTGTTCGCAGTTCTTCATATCAATTCAGATTTTGGAAATCAATTGCATATTTTCTGTTATATCTTTGAGTTCTACAAATGAAGGAAATGGAACTTCGCTTAAAAAAGTACCCTTCAGGGTAACAGTCTCCAAATATTTCAAGTTTCAGCTGTACATTACATAGTCATTAGTGTGGTTTTGCAATCGCACTACACATTTTAAGATTACTATTTAAATGACTAAAAACGGTTAATTTACATGTTGCTTTAAAGTAAGGGTTTTGGGACGAATTTATGATTCAGTAAACCAGATAATATTTTTGATGATCTACTTGTAAGATGCCCATCTTACTTTTTTTTTCTTTTCTAGTTAGTTCTTTGTGTAAAGCAAGAAACCCCAAACAAATCATGTATTTTAAAAATAAAATTTAAATTAATGGTCAAGATAGATCTTTGTGATTACTGTGACATGCAAATAACTGGTAAAACTCAAACCTAAAAGGTTTGTGTGTATGTGGGGATCCTGTAAGTACATATCAGTTGTTAATGAAATGGAAACAACCCTAGAGGACTCCTACACACTCCTTTTCTGGTATTCTGTCTTCTCTATTTAAGATATTTGTAATTTATAAAACATTTACTGGATTTTTCCTCGGATGTTGCAGACATACTTCCTCTTGGGTAAAAGAACCGGGAAACAACCTATTTCAGCAACTCACAAAACAATTGTGCATCTTACTGGACATTCTTGAGAAACCCAGGAAGCTGAAGCCCAAGCTTCCTGACCAAATATATCCCCTTATTTTTATCCAGCAGTCCTATTTCATGACTCTAATAATCAGAGGCCACTAAGCACTTTGTGTTCACTACCTCCTTTAATTCTCACAACATAAAATTAACTTCATTTTGTAGGTGGGAAAGGTAACACAGGTTAAGAACATACTTTGTGGGACTGGGGAGATACCTCACTACCTGCCTAGCAAGTGCAAGGACCCTGGTTCAATCCCTGCTATCACTGTGCCAGCCACTGAAACTAGCTGTAGTGGTACATGCCTGTAATCCTAGTGCTGGAGAGGCTGAGATAGAATCACTATGAGTCCAAACCACATAGCGAGACACTGTACCAAATAAAAAATAAATAAATAAAAGATTAAAAATAAAAAAAGAAAGTACTTTGCCAAAATTCACAACTAGGTCTGTCATACTTCAAATATTCCCCAGATGCTTAATTCCAATCTATCTGGCAGAATTTATAATTCTTCACACACAAGAGTGCATAGAGCTGCTAGACATGTTGATCAGGATTTCTTAATGCAAAAGAAAAGTAGAAGGAGCTCCAATTCTAGTTCATGTAAAGTTATAATGACAGTAATCTTAGTTATTATGGAAGGACAATATAGTTGAACGAAACAATACTACAGAAATATACTGGTTGTAGGTAAATTAGAAAATGTTTTAATACTACTTTGTAGTCTTTAAAAAATAAAAAAATATAGATAAGCGAGAAAAAAATCTGTGCCATTTAATCTCACTAGACAGGCAAGATAGCTCAGTGGCATAAATGCTTGCTTGGCAAGAGCAAGGTCCTGAATTTAATTCCTGGTACCAAGAAAAAAAAAAAGTAGAGAACAGATACATCATATGTTATAAGGGGCTGGGGAGATAGCTCAGTAGAATAAGTGCATACCTGGCAAGTGCAAGATCCCGAGTTCAATCCCCGGTGCCGCAAAAACAAACCAACAAACCTACAGAAAATCTGTTAAAATTTTGAGATGATGTTTTTTTAACTTATTCACCTATATTTTAAATAAAATTGTGACTGCACCATACATAATGTCCTTAACTTTCTCCCCTCCACAATTTATAATAAATTATATGTAACAGACATTGCATATGTAAGACCTCACACTTTAACCTCTATCCACAATGAACTAAATGGCCTGCCATCTGACTTGGGAAAATCCTAAGATATAAGAAATTATAAACTATTGAAAGAATACACTACAGGTACAAATGCAATAACACTGATTATTTATTTAGCTCTTACTAGGTCTTAAATATTTGTTAAATACTTAAAATACACAGTACTCACAATAGCCTAAGGAAGTCATGATATATGTATCGTACTTGACTTTTGGATTCATGATTTGGTGAGTAGAAACCTTTTTCTACACTACAAGAAGCTCAACACTAAAGACATTCTAATCAACATAACCCTAGATTTTTTTTTTTTTTTGACTTTAGATTTGTAGAACTGTTTTCTTATAATACACATATGCTGACAAATACTAGTCTCAAAGCTATTTTAATATTTAAATATAAACTGAGTTTGTTTCATTTTAACAAAAGCATACCCTTCAGTGCTACCATAGAATCTTAGGGTCTTTAAAATAGAAATTTGTTTCAGCTGCATTCTGAATGCAGTTCATTCTTGATGAGCTGTTTTACAGGGGTAAAATGGTATACATAAAGGAGTACTCTGTTGAAACATGTAACACTGACTCCCATAAATATTGATTCCTATTGTCAAACACTGTACTACAGTATCTTATATGCTACCAGTGTTAGATGTACCTGAACTTTCTTTTCATTAAGAATGGTTCTTAAAAGTTCTGGGTATGCAAACACATGGAGACTAGTTCGGTTAAGGAAGCTTAAAAGCAGTCAAAAGTCTCAGAAGGTTACCTTAGAAACTAGAATGGATATTGCACACAGTTCTCTAGAGTACACTATGAAAACATCCATATATATTTACTATAGGGAAAACTCCTACATTCACTACAATATCTTAAAACTCTCCCAGTTACTGCATCTGTCTATTACCATAAAAACCAGTAGTAGTATAAAGGAGGAATAAACCTACCACTATATCCTTTACCCTTCATTCCAAAGATCTTTGTCTTGAAAGTTCTCCTACCTTATCTTTGTGAGCCTTGAGCTTCTTGTGATAGCATGACATCTTGGTACCAAGTACAGTATACTGCTTGTCCAACATTTATAGTTCAGACAAATAGCAACAATTATATACTTCAAACCAAAGATGAAAAACATTCTAAGACAACTGGAAGCACAGATTATCACCAAAGACTACATTTAAGAGATAAAACATGCAAAATAAACAGAAGACTGTAACACTAATCCTGGATAAACATGGGGAAGAAAAATATAAACTGCTTGGCAGAAAGGTCTCTTATTTATAATGGAATACATTTACAACATTTATTGGTAGTTATTTTATAATAGATTATAGTCAAGTGATATTAAAGTGATTCAAGCAAAATTCAGCAACTCCTGCAGAGCTTCCTGCTGTTCATCATCAAGGTGGGATATGCATTCCAACCACAATTCTTCAGAAGTCTGTATCTGACGAACAACATTAGCTAGACGTTTGGCACAAGGATCTTCACAGTTAATAGTCTCATTAATCCTTCCTTCTGCAATTATACTGACTATTTTGGGAAGATTTGAATTATTTGGACCAATTACAACTGGGTGGTTACTTTCAATTAAGTCACAGAGAAAACTCAAAGTCTGAATAGCTTCCTCTTTATCTTCATGCAGTGGAAGCCATGATAACCAGTGTGGAAGAACTTCATCTACATTTACACAGTTAGGCTTAAACTTCAAAATCTTTCCTATTGCTGAGATGCAGTTCTCTGTAGCAATTACATTTTTTTTGGTTTTGGAATTTGCACACTTAATAACTTTTACCAATAATGGAACAGCTTCTGAACATAAAGAACGATAATCATCACCACCAAACTGTGCCATAACACCCAAACCATAAGCAGCAGCTTGCCTGACCTCAGGGTTGTTGTCTCGCATATTTAGCAGCATTGGCCACCGAAAATATTCCACATATTTAAATGAAGTTGGACTGCAATGCTCTATGATATCGTCAAATATGCACAATCCCCATTGTCTGTCTGGCCATGGCCTACTTGAACAAATTAGATTTACAATTAATGGAAGTAGTTGTTCAAACCATGGTAAAATCTTTTCCTTATAAGTACTAAATAATGAGTGCAAAATATCTGATACTTTGGTTAGAATATAAACATCGCATTCATCTTCATCTTGCAGAGACATCTCAACCTGTTGGTCATAGTTCTCTTCTTGTCTTTTAACCTGTCGTAATTCTTGGTTTTTAAAGTGTCCTTCAAGTTTTGCTTTCAATATTCCTCCCAGTTCTTCCAAGTGTTCATCATTAAGGCAACCGTCTCCCATTACCTCAATGGATTTTGCAAATGAATTCATTATTTCTGACAGTACATCTGTATCAGGCTCAGTCCCAATAGCCTTGATTAGAGGATCACATATACACTTCCACATCTGTGACATATACTCTGGACCACGACTTCTTGCACATTCCAGGAGAAAAGGCATGGATTCTGCTGCTGCTACTCGAACATTATCATGGAAATAAAATTTCAGTAAAGGAATCATCAGTTTAACAACTTGTTCTGTATATTCTACAAATCCTTCTCTTAATTCCTTAGCATAGTAAACCAACATCTGGCAAGCAGTTGCTTTTGCTTCAAGTCCTGAAGTTTTAATTCCAAAACTTTGCTGGTCTCCAAGATTTACAAATTGCCAACCATCATCATCACTCATATTTTCCACATCTTGTGTGTCTAAGAGAGCCACATCAGGTTTAGCTGAGGCAGTCTTAATAAGAGGCTCAATCACTAACGGCAGATATTGTTGAAAATCTTTTCCAAGAATTTTACACATTCTAGCCCATGCCGAAACCATGTAAGATGTCTGAGGATCATCATCTTCCATATTATTTAAATCTGACTGTGCCTTCAACAACAGCTGCATCACATTTGATACATCTTCCATAAATTTTTCCTTTCCAACAGCAAGACCAATATGGCTAATGCACTCAATAGTCTTCCCTCTCAGAGGCTTGAGTTCCTTCTGAGCAGCAAGCTCAACAATATGTTTTAGTGAGGGCATAAATGTATCATAATATGGAATAAATTTTTCTTCTATGGCATCTGCAACTGAAGCAATCGTTGTTACAAGTTGTTCCAAGGCCAACTTAGTTCCATTCCGAATCAACTCTTGAAGTTTAATCACCAAAATGGAATGCAGATTTTTTACCATACTATCCAAATACAGAACTAGCAATGATTTAGGACAGTCTTCAATAAAAATAATAAGGGCAGAAGCTGCATGAGATTGCACACGCTGATTACCTTGATTTTCCATAGTACGCAACAAAGCTGCAATCACTGTTTCATGGAATTTCTTTTGGAAATTAGGTGCAAAATCTGTAGCCATCTGTCCAAGAGTAGTACAGGCTGCAGCCCTTACCCTTGGGTGAGGATCCTGAAGAAAAAGCAAAACACAGTTAACTGTTTCATCTAGAATTGGTTCCATTTGCTGATGGCAGCCTTCTCCAATGGCAGATAAGGCCATTAATCCAGCATGTCGACATTTCCAGTCAGGGCTCTGAAGCATCTGCATGATATGCTCTTTGGTCATTGGTAAAACAATTTTTCCACCAAGCCCACAAGCCAGTCTGTCTAGTGCACTCTCAGCAGCAACTGCATTACTGTCAAAATCATCTTCTTCCATCTCATCAGCATTTACCCAGTCCTCATCATCTTGTAGCTCAACCATCATTGCTAATATATGAGGAACTGCCTGTGCAATAATATTTGTATGCTTTTTCAACATTGGTGTTGCAGTTTCAGACAAGGTCACTATTACTTCAAGAGCCAGCTGGCGTTGTAGATTACTAAGTCTAGAGTCTCCACATAACTTCAGGCTCAACTGTAGAGTATCTTCTAAATAAGGACCCAAGTACTTAGGCACAGTATCTGCAATCTCAACAAGGGACTCTAGTACGGAATCATCATCCTGGTAGCACGAATCATTCACAGCCTGTAAGATTCCAGGAAGCAAGTCTGAAAAGTCTTTGAAAATTGCAATATTATTCTCATTAGCAAGTACAAATGCAGCTGCAGCTCTAGCAGATAATGTCCTGATTGCTGGATGTTCTTGATCTTGAATACATTGGTCCAACAACCTTTTGATGATATCCAAATCGTGTCGGTCTTGGTTCCCAAAAATCCCAGGAAAGTGCCAAAACACATGAAGTGCAACTTCCCACAGAACTACATTTTTAGAGTGGATTGAATCAATAAGGAACTTAAGACCTTCTGGCCAATGGTTAGTGCCATTCTCATCTATCAAATTCCTAGCCAGCACAGCAAATATATCACAAAGCTTCTTCCTCATGCTAGCATGTGTTTCTAACTTAACAGCCAGTATCAGTTCAATCTTGACATCCCTCTGAACATCGAAAGGCAGATTTGGATAGACCTCCTCAAACCCAGAGGACAAAAGCCGTCGTAGCAGCGCGGCAGCCATTTGTCTCACCTCATAACCTACTCTTCTGTTTCTGACGGCATCTAAGAGGAATGTAGTCTTACACAGACCTGGTATGTTTTCATAGATTTCCTCTGCTTGCCTCCGCACCATACAGCTTGGATTTACCAGGTTCTTCAGAAGCTGGTAAAACTCTTGCTTCTCCGACACGGTTGCCGGTACCCCTGCAGAACCGGTAGCCGCCATCGTTCCCTGTCAAAGTTAGCGCGACGGGGAAGGAGGGACTGCGAGGAAGGTGGGCTCGAGGCAGTGACGTAAGCTAGGCGCCAGCGGGGATGGGTGGGGCCGCTTCTCCCTGCGGCCTGGAGCGCGTCTGCGCCCTGGGAGGTGGAGCTCTTAGTCCTCAGGTTGGTCGGAGCTGGGCACAAGCGAAGGGCAGTTTCTCTTTGTTTTCCGGTGAGATAAAAATGCATTTGCTGAGGGGGAGCAAAGAGCAAGCGATAATAAAATGCCAAATTTTTAACATGAAAGTGGGATAATTTTTTTTTTGTTTCTAAACTATATTGGTGTTACTCTGATAATTATCGAACACTAAGTACATATGGAGAACATGCTAAGTGGAAGAAAGCAGTCACAGAGATCATATGTTGTATGAGTCCATTCCTATGAAAGGTATAGACTATGCAAAACAAAATTAGTGGTTGCCAGAGGCTGAAGGCAGGGAAAAATGACTGCTGTCTGCTGTTTTTTTTTTTTTTTTTTTTTTTTTCTTAGTTATGAAAATGAATAATTGATTCTGATAATGGTTGTACACGTCCTTGGTGTACTAAAAGCCATTGCATCGTGCAATTTAAATTTGAATTTTTGGTATATGAATAATGCTATGATAAAGCTGTGTATAAAATAAGTGACAACAGTGATTTCCACCCCACTACTATATCTAATGCAGAGGGATCGTGGTACTCACATTGAAGTATGTACCAGATCACATAACTTGTGGATTATAAGGAAGAACGAGAAAGACAACTGAATTAAGTATGGTGGAAAATGACCTAGATTAATAGTCAAAAGGCTTAAAACCTGGTTTTCACTGTCAAATACTAAAATTTTGTAACTTTGATCATGTTGCTCATAGGTTTTCCTTACCTTTTTTCTAAATTGTAATAAGAAGTTCTGTTATCAGAGTCTAACTGTTCAGAAATCTGCAGAAATTATTCAAAGAAACAAATGTCCTTGAAGCTAAGCCTAAGTCTAGACTTTTTTTTTTCTTCAGTTTAGGCAAATACGTCAGTCAAAAACACAATGATCAAGGCTTGCATTGTCAGCCAAGTATTGTGGCACATTCCTGTAATCATAGTGTTAGGGAGACTGAAGCAGGAGGATTGTGGTGAGTTCAAGGCCAGCCTGAACTACATAGTGAAACCCTGTCTTGCAAAGAGGAAAACAAGAAAAAAAGAGAGAATGAAAAAAAAAAAAAAAAAGAGAGAGAAAGAGAGAGACAGGAAGTGATGGTTAGGTCTTACTTTGTCTTAGCACATTGCCACACTCATTTTGAACCTTACACGAGTTTAATACTAGTTCTATTTGAGAAATGGAATCACAGAGATGTTGGGATTTGCTTCAGATAACATACCTAAGCCTCAGTTCTACTTCTAAAAGTGAGATCAATGCTCTTTTCACTAGAGTTTTTCCCTGTAACTACTCCTGAGTTTGCAAAGTCTATCTAATATTCTTGAAGCAGGCTTAATTTTCACAAAATAGAACAAAAACAAACAACCAGTTTTCACATTAACCAAATAATACAGAAAATAGGTAGTCTCATAAATTACTTTGTAGTATGAAATCCTCCATAAATAGTGTTTCTCATTATGTGGACCACATCAAAATCATTTGGGACTCCATTGTCTCTGCCCTGGGAGCAGCTATCCTGCCATGATCCTTCACCCCCTGAGAATGTACACGTGTTCCAGATTTGTCTCCAAGCCATCATTGGTCAGGAGCACCTCCCAGCTGCTGAGTCAGTCACTATCTGCAGTAGTGCTGAACAAACCAAAGACACCAACAGAAGAGAGCCTCATCAGTTTTGCAGCCCCTTGTCCCCTGACTTCACTTGTCCCTAGCTGCAATTTCCAAACCAGCATTGTTTCAAGGGACATCAACACAGCAGCCAAGTTCATTGGCACTGGGGCTGCCACAGTTGGGGTGGCTGGCTCGGGCTGGGATCAGGACTGTTTGGAAGCTTAGTGATTGGTTATGTCAGGAACCCTTCTCTGAAGCAGCATCTCTTCTCCTATATAATTTTTGGCTTCCCCCCTTCAGAGACCATGGGGCTCTTCTGCCTAATGGTAGCCTTTCTCATCCTCTTTGCCATCCTTTTTGCTATGTAAAGGAGAGTGTCCACTTCACATAGTTCTCCTGTGTCTTGTCTGCCCTATGTGTTCCCTCCCATATACTTCCCTGGGCTGCCTGGGAAAAGTGACCGGCTCAGGGTTTGACAGGGAAGATAAATAAACGTTATATTAATAAGGAAAAAATCATCAGGGATACTTATTTTAAGATATATGTGTTAGGGCCTAACTTCCAACTACTGAACAAGAATTTCTGAAACTGCAACCAAAGAGGTACAATTTGAATAAGCACATAGAATTATCATATAAATACTAAAATTTGAGAATAACTGATGAGATTAATTCTGGTTCTGATTCCGAGATCTTGATTATAATTCACAATCTTGTTCTAGACTCATTAGTTTACATACTGTTCCTTAAAAAACTTTAAATGTAATACTTTTTATATAAAATTAATTTTATTGAGAAACAAATAGCAATGAGACATTTTAAAAACTGCTTAGTAGGGCAGTTACAATAATTAACACACTGTATGTTATTGTCTTCATAGTAGATATTCATAGTATAAGAGGCAGACATGATATCCTGTCCAAACACTATTAGTACAAATCTTTATTCTCATTGAATTAAGACAAAGTACCTGCATATCCATCCTATTTTGTATATACAGATACAAGACAGTCCTTCATTTATATCCTCTTTTTTTGTTTAGTTTTGTCAGAGATAGGTATTCCATTTACATTTAAATATTGTAGGTGCATGAATTCAGCAAAATAATCCAATATAATCCAGTAGCCCATAATAGTAGTGGGTTATCTGCTGGACTGGAAATGTCAGAAGTTGTTGACTTGAGCCTTTTATAGCTCAGCATATTAATATGGCTTTACTTTTTATACTTTCTTTTCATACTTTTCTGCTGGATGGTTAAAACCAAGATAAAACAAGACCTATATAATAGGAAATGTAACTTCTGTATCTAACAAGGTCAGTCAAATCCCCTCAGGATTCATCCTGAAACCCTGTACCACAGTTTGTAGATCCTTTGTCAGTGTCAACCATGGGGATGTGTCATGGCCATTGTTTGACCAGTTTGCTCTCTGTGAGAGGCTGAGAGAATGTTTTCTCTCTAGATGACTCTCCTTAGGCACTAAATGCAGTACTATTGCATTTGTTGTTTTAAGAAATATTAATAAATGTGAGACAATGAAATGGCTTTAAAGCCAAAAAAAAAGTAACAAAAAAGCTTTGCTTAACATTGAATCATTAGTATATTAAAGAGTTATTAAAAATTGCAATGAGATACTACCAAAGACCTACCACAGTGTTTTAGTGGAACAGGGAACTCAGTTATGTTTTTGTTGGAAATACAAATAAATATCTACAATCACTTGGAAATTTTTTTGAAATTCTACATTTAAGATTATTCAATATTTATTTTTTCAGAAAATCTTCGGAGACCATATATACTCAAGCATGATGTAGGTGCCAAGGGTAAAGGTAAATCCATGAGGATATTCATGGGAGGTAGCATATGTCACAGGGCATAGGGGTGGCTGTGGTAAGAAGTCTGCCACGAGCCCTCATGTGTTGTAGAAGCATTTCATATACTACGGGTGTGGGAGAGATCAGGTAAGGCTGCTCAGAGGAGGTGAGATCAGAACTGACTCCACTCTCCCCCTTGCAGAAAACTGAACCTGGGGTTTTCACACTGTGCTTTACAACAAGCCCTTATTAAATATATTTTTTAAATTTTGAGACGAGCTTTTTGACTTTGTGTTGCCCAGTCAGGGCTTCTACTTTGAATCCTCCTGCCACGGCCTCCCAGAATGATGGGACAATGGACAATTGTGAGCCACGATGCTGGCTCTGAGCTCACTCCTGACAGATGGATCTTTGTTTAAGCATTTGAGTAGAGGGGATACCTCACTGACATACAGAGGCCTTAGATAATACTGTGATAAGAGTTCTGCCATATTTTGGTATTTCACAACATTCAGTGTGGGACGTGATAGGGGCCTAGTTCCATAGAGATGACATAGGGGCAACAAATCAGAAGACAGGAAGTTAAATAGAGGCCAGGTACATAAAGAGTATTACTTTCTAGTTCATTTTTTTTCTAAAGGCAAAAAGGAACTAGTTACTTAAGGAAGGATTCTAACCAAGGACCATAAGATTATCAATTTTTAGAAAGATCATTTGGAGAGGCATTTGCAAACTAAACTGTAAAAATGATGTATTTAGGAGACCACCAACCTTGTTAAGTTCAACCAAAGTCTGAATTGTACTAGTAGCACAAAGGAAAAGAAGGGTAATGGTTAGAGGGGTTTTAAGTAGGATCTGTAGTTGTAAAAGTGGCAAGGAGATTATCTAAGAAATCTTGTTGAATTCTGGTTTGGGCATCTAATTGAAGGCGCTGCTATTTAACTATTTATTAAACAACAAACCAGCAAACAAAAAGTAGTGTTAATGCAGATCAAAAGATTGCTAGTTCTGGAGGAAAAGACTTCAAGAAGGCAAGTTCCAGGATCCTTGTTTTGTTTTCTGGTTTTTCCACATGGTATTTCAGGGAATTAAACTGTATCCACTTTAGAAAAACTATTTGCATGCTTACTTGGCAGGGGAGATACCATGATCACCAAGAAAAAACTATTTACAACTATCTTTTATTTTAGAAAATTATAAGCTGATTTAAAATCTGAAGTTTCCTTTTCACATTGCATAATTATTAATTATTTTTTTTGCGTGGCTATTCTGTTCCATTCTTCCTCTAAGGAGTTCATACAATAGTCAAGATTTCAAGCCTGGACTTGCAGATTGGATTTTCATTGAACAACTTCATTAAATTTTCTAATTAAAAGTGGCTTTATTGCACACGATAAGTGGCAGGTTTCTTCTAATGGCTGAGAGATTAGAGTCAAATGAGAGGAATGGAATTGAATTACACATACTTTAGAGTTTTACAAGCATAACAACAAGTGAAAAAAAAAAAAACAGAAACCCAAAAAATACCATGAAGCCTCTAACTGGCCTAAAATGAAACTATCTGAATATCAAAAAGAATAGTGCCTGCAGTGGGTTAAAATACAGCAAATACATAAACAAAAGTGATGAGCTTCAAATATTAAAAAAGCCATTAGCTCATTGACCATCTTTGGAGATTGCTAGGTCACCAATTCTGAAAATTATTTAGAGAAATATAATTTTCCTACAAACCTATGTGATTTTCCTACAAAACTTTATTCCGAACATACGAAGTAGTTTATAAAGGAATGGTTTTCTTTATAGAATTCCAACTAATGAATGCATAAAGAATTTTTTTAAATGCTGTGTCATAATCTCAAGTAATGAATCTATATACAGTAACCAATGGATGTTAAAACTATTAGATGAAATATTGGGGGGCCAGAGAGATGGCTTCCCTGGCAAGTGCAAGGGCCTGAGTTCAATCCCTGGTTCTGCCAAAAAAAAAAAAAAAGAAAAAAAAAAAAGAAATATTGGGAGTTTAAGAATACAGGGATTAGGCTAAACCACATGAAATTACAGTTTAATTTTTACATTATTAAAAGTGGGATTAAACCAGAGGTGTCGTACCTTTATAATTTGTTCTTTAAGGTGAAACTCTGGACACAAAATTTCTCTTCATAGCTGTGTCTCTGTTAGAGTTCACCAGTAGGAACCACTAGAAATTGGAGGTTTAAAAAACGAGTCCAGATGAAAATAAGGCTTTTTTTTTTTTTTCTCAGCAGTGGGTTTCCTCTTGGTGAAAGCAGTTTCCTGAATCTTGCAGCACTCTGTGCTATCCAGCTATATCCCATCTGCAAAGAGTATTAGCAATAGCCAGGGGACACCCCTTTCTCAGAGGTTTTGCATGGGAAGCCCCTCTACTGAGCTCCATATTAGCTGTCCTACTGTGTTCCAATTAGTTCCCTCAGTTACTATCTTTTGACTACATTTTTCCTCAGAGCTACTGACTTTTTTTTTCACACCTGTGTAGCCTGTCCCCTAAATTAATTCTCCTCTTGAAGTAACTTGTATGATTTCTGTTTTCCCACTGGATGTTGACTTATAAACCAAATGATGCAATAGGAAGTATACAATACCACCTAGAAATATTTTAATTATATATATATATATATATATATATATATAATTTAAAAAAATATATATATATATATTAGGTGTGTCTCAGTATGTAGTGCCAGCTAGCTTGAACTCACTGATGTAGCCCACACTGGCCTTAAATTTGTCTCAGCCTCTCTACTTCAAGGATTACAGGCATAAGCCACCATGCCCACCTATTGAGGTATAATTTTTGTGTATTAAAATTCACCAGTTGTACCTGTAGTCCTAGTATAAGGGAAGTTTGAAGCAGATGACTGAGCTCAGAAGTTCAAGACCAATCTGAACAATATTGTTGACATTTTTGTTCTTAAAAACAAACCAATTACAAGTGTGTAATTAGATGAATCTGATAGCCAAGTGGTTATGACGATAGTCATGTACAGATCATGTTCAGTACCTTAAAGTTCCCTTGGGTTTCTCAGCAGACAATCTTCTTTTCCAACTTTGGCTCTAGGCAATAAGTGATCTGATTCCTATTGCTATGAGTTATCCTTGCTAGAATTTCATATAAAAGAAACATTCACCATGTCACCTTTTTGTGTCTAGCTAGCATCCTTTACTTAGCACAGTAATTCTGACATTTTCGTGTTGGTATGTGGTTATCCCTTTATATTTATACAGAGCCCTTCCTGGACCTTGTTGAGGTTCAGGGAGTTTATACTTGTAATCCCATGAAAAACTTACTGGAATCCTGTTGAGTTAATTCCACTCTACCACCACCAGTGTGACAAATGGTGAGAATAAAGACACTAAGGTATATTTGTGGTTGTGGGGAGCTAAGGAGGTCCAAAATTCAAGAAGGATGATGGTTAACCAAAACAAGGCCAAGACCCAGGACCAAGCCTAGGTTTTATGTTTTTGGGCAGGCACTGCATGTGGTGCTGGGGATCAGATTACAGTCCCCTGTGCCTGCCTAAGCTTGCCTAAACAGGCACTTTAGACCACTGAGCTATTCTGCTGGCCACCAGGTTTCATTAATTCATGAAGAGGGGAGTAGCTCTGGAATGAGTGATTGCAATTGTGCTGGGAAGTACTGAGTGCTGCGAGCCGGGCCACTAGGAGCAGAAGGCCTGCAATCACCTGTGCAATGTGCAGAAAGAACTGAGATACAGAAAGAATAATCTGCATAACACCATTCGAGGTAATGTCTAATGTTTTGGGGTCAGTGCTTCAGCTCTGATGGGTAGTTTTTTATGCCCTGGGAAATCCTAGCTTCTTATCTTGACTCTGATCCCAGCCCATAATGTGGAGTGTAGCTCTTCTTTCTGCCCAGTTCCCACATGCTTCTTTGGAGCTATAGTGTCGGGCAACACCGACCTGTCATCTTGCTTCAAAGACTACACATGAGAACCTTGCTGGGTTGATGTGCATACTTAAAGCCAATTAAAGACATAAGGAAATGTCCTAGCCAGCTTTGTATATGTCAATACATGGAAGTGGGGCCAGGCTTAGCCAAAATGGAGATAGTTGTAGTATTTCACAATTTGTTTATGTATTTATCACTGAACAGACACTGTGTTTCAGGCTACTGTGCCTAAGACTCCTATAAACATATAAGTATGAGATTTTGTGTTGAAATATGTTTTTATTTCTCCTGATAAATAGGAGTAGAATGACTTAAATGTATGTTGAATATAGGTTTGTAAACAACTGCCAAGTGCTTCCATATATATATATTGCTATGCATCCTTGACAAGTTAGTATTATCATTCTTTTATTTATTTGTTTATTTTTTATGTATTTTAGTACAGGGCCTACAGGGTCTTACTACATAGATGTGACACATAGTGAGCCTCCTCTTTTCAGCCTCCCAAGTGCTGGGATTACAGGCACGTGCCACTATGCCCGGTCTCAATTGCTCTCTCAGCATGCCCCAGGGGTGGGGCCAGCAAGGCATGCTGAGAATTGAACCCCAGCTACTGCACTCTGTCTAAGCAGGTGCTTTAGTTCGCTATCTGGCTAGCCATAATTCTTTTAAATTTTAGTTTTCTAAGGAATATGTTGCAGTATCTATGGTTTTAGTTTATATTTTCCTCTGAGTTATACTAATAAGGATTTTTTTGGTTTTGTTTTGTTTTTTAATGTATTACATGTACTCATTAAGAAGCTCAGACTTCTAGTAATCCTCCTGTTTTCAGCCTCCCCAGTGCTGGGATTACTTGGAACCCCCAGTCCCTGAACTTGTCTAAGCAAGCGCTTAGTCTGCTGCCCTCTTATCTTGCTGGCCCTCTTGTGACGTTTTTATTTTTATTTATTTATTTTTTTTTTTGGTAGAACCGGGGATTGAACTCAGGCCCTTGAGCTTGCCAGGGAAGCACTTATTTCACTGAGCCATCTCCCTGATCTGCCCTCTTGTGACTTTTGAGAATCAAAAGATTTTTAGTTTTAATGATGATCAATTTATCAAATTTTTAAATGTTAAAGTTTATCCTTTTTATGTCTTATTTAAGAAATTTTACCTAACTCACAGTCATAATGATGTTCTATTTTGTTCTTTAAGTGTTGTACTTTTACATGCTGCATGAAATCTACTACCTGTTTTAAGTTGATTTTTCTGTATGGTGTAGGTGCTGAGGTTCATTTCTGTTTGCATATGCATTTACGTATTGCTCTCCTCTACCCCTGTATGTGTATTTTGTCTCAGTAGTCTATGTTGATGCATACTATAGTACCATACTGCCTCTATTTTTGCAGCTTTACAGTGAATCTTGAACCCAGTTTTAGTTTCTATCACTGTACTTCTTTTTGAAAATGGCTCTTGAGAGGCCAGGGAGATGGTTCAGTAGAATAAGCACTTTCCTGACCAGCACAAGGGCCTGAGTTCAATCCCTGGTTCAAAAGAGAGAAAAAGAAAAAAAAATGACCCTTGAAATGGTTGATACATTGTTTCAAGTTGAGAAATCTAGAAGGTTAACTAAGTGACTCAGCAGGGCCCAGGGTCCTTACTTTGTAAATATCCTCAGCATGTACAAGAGGAGGTGGGGCGGATTAGCTCAATGGAATAAGCCCATGGTACCAAAAAACGTTAAAGGAAAAAAGAGCAGGTCCTAGAGGTGGTATGCGCAGATAGACTACATGCATATAAGAGAAGAAAAGAGGCTTGCTGTTCCCCTTATGCTCTTGCTGCTCTTGCTGTCTTCTGCTGCCTTGCAGTGTTGCCCCTGTGCCGTGCTACCCTGCCTTGGAGCCAGCTGATTACAGGCTGAAACTGCCAAAAATAGTTATCTAAATTAATCTTTCATTCCTTTATTTTGGATTTCTGATATTTTGTCTCAGCAATAAGAGAAAAGTAACTGTTTTTCATCCAAAAAGGAAGGAAGATTGTTATAGAATAAAGGTATAAGTGACATAAAATTTATGTACTCCCTATTGAAATATGCATCTGAAATATGTGTAATAAATATATTTGCAGTTTATTCATTCTAGTGAAGTCTCAGGTGCTACCTATGGAGGACCATCTGAATGACTGTCCTTGAAAGAGGAACAGTTGTTTCCATTTTGGCTGTGCCTGGGCCTATTACCAAACATTTGATATAGGGGAAAAAAATGAAACTCCTGGGACGAGTTCCTGTTCTCTAAAACTGAAGAATGAATTTTAGGAACAAACGGAGGTCATGAGCAGAATATATTTACTGGGGAAAAGAAAGCTCTTGTCTGAGAGAGGAACAGGAAGGGAGTCCCAGAAGCTGACTCTTCCAGGGATTTTTATAGCATAAAACCATGAGGTGGAAAACATGGGAACTCACTTAGGAGGGCATGAGGTGGGACAAAACTATGTCAACCAATGAGATTACAAGCACCATTGGTCAGGTAAAATTAAGTCCAAGACCAAATGGGGAAACAAGTCACATAGTAAGCAAGAACAAATATAGAACAGATACAGAATATTTGTCCAGTAGTGAGACAGTGGTAGTCAGATTAGTGGTCTTTCCTGGCTTCCTCAGGGTGAAGATCAATCCTGGATGCTAATCTTCAGGGAGGTAAACATTTGTTTGATCTTTGGTCTCTAGATCTGGCCCACAGCAGGAGCATCCATCCCTCTTACAGTTGTAAGGCATCTTGTCTTTGTTATCTCCTTCAAGGGCCTAGCCCTGTTTGACTGCCTGTAATATTTCAATCTAACTTCGCTGCCTGCAACATACTGATATGTACAGAGCTGGCTAGAACTTTTCCTTATCCCTTCAGTTGGCTTTAAACAATGCACATCAGTCTACCCAAGGCGCTGCTGGTAGTCTTTGAAAATGGCATGTGTTTCCCTGATCCCCATTTGCTGCTGTTTAGTATGACTTAGGTTGAGACAGGACAAAGAGCTAATGCCCCAAACTGCCTACAGAACCTATGACTACCTGGGGCTTGAAAGATTACACATCAGAGCTGAAGCACTGGACCCTAAAACATTAGATACTATCTCAATTGTGTAATGCAGATGACTCTCTGCATATCCTTCTCTGCATATTGCAGAGGTAAATAGAGGCTTCCTACCTAGCCCAGCTCAGAGTACACACCTAATTCCTGCCAGTCTCAGTCATTCATCCTCATGCCACTCTTCATACAGGACTGAATAAAACCTGGGTTCAGGCCTTTGTTCCAGATAGCCATCACTATGGCTAGACTTATGACCTGTTGGCTCCCCATAACTATAATTATGCTTTAGTGTCTTTATTTTTGCCATGGGTTGCACTGGAAGTGGTAGATTGGAATTAACTAGACATAATTCCAGTAATTTATCCATGGGATTATAAATATAAACTTCCCAGACTGAGACAAGGACTAGGAAGGGCTCTCTATAATTGGTACTCAACATGGCCAGGATGCACGACCTTCTCAACACGATGGCCACTATCCAAAATCAGGTGGTGGCAATACACTTGGGCTTAAGTGACAAATTTAGAGGTAAGCGGAGCATTTTACTAGTTATAGTACTCAGACTCAAATGATAAATAGGAGTATATTCGTCAAGGGTAGCAATGGGGCAAACTCAGTCTTTATCAGCAGAAGAGAAAGAATTTAGTTTATTATGAAACTATTAAAAGATGCAGACATTAAGGTGCCATCTAAGCACATTTTTAGATTACTTCATGAAAGAGCTACACTTCATCCTTCTTTTCCCAAAGCTGGTACACTCGATTTCAGTTTGAAATAAAGTAGGTGAGAGCTTTTATGTAGCTATAGTGGTTGATACATTGTGTCAACTTGGCTGGATGACTGAGCGGCAGGGTCACAAGTGGTTCCACCCCAGAGTGACTGAGTGCAAAGAGACCCTATAAAGGGGCTGAGGAAGGCGTCAGTGTTCCACTTCATTGGAGGAACCTCAGACTTTGCATTTGGCTTGGACTTCATTGCCTGGCTTGCAGGGAAGACACTTTGGCCTCCGGCGCAGATCCTTGTCTTCTGTCGCAGACTCTTCCGCATACATCACAGACTCTTCGGTCTTTCTTCATAGACCCATTAGCTGATGGATAGAGACTTGCACGGAGCACAGCAATAAGCTTCAGAAGTTTGGGACTGAATTCCTCTGGCTGGGGTGTGCAGACCCCTCTGCACACTCCTTCATCTGACTCTGTGGCTGACTGTTGTAAGTCAATCTTTTTTTTCTTTTCTGTATAATAATAATTTATTTTATTGAAGAACAAATAGCAATGAAACAGTTTCAAATCAAATTAGCAGGAAAGAACCAATAATTAATACATTGCACATTGTTTTCATAGTGTTTTTTTTTGTCATACAAGGTGCATACATGATATTCTACTTACAAACACTATTAGAGCAGATGCCTCTCATCAATACTTATCTTTTTCTTTTAAAGCTGAATTATGGTACAGTTTCAATAATTAATACTTTCAACCTTGTTATCGTCCTAGTGGTTGTCCATAGTACAAGAAGCTGACAGAATATCCTGTCCAAACACTATTAGTGCAAATCTTTCTTTTCATAGAATTATGCAGAAGTACTGCATATTTATCATAACTGTACTGTCTATACAAACACAGAATAATTCCTTTGTATCCCTTTTTTGTTTGATCCTGTCAAAGATGGGTATTCTATTGTCATTCCATTATTATAGGTGCTTGAATTCAGCAAAACAATCCAACATAGTCCAGCAGTCCACAATAATAGTGGGTTATCCGAAGAAGTTGTTGACTAGAGCCATTTACAGCTCAGCTTATTATTATGGGCTTATTTTATATACCTCATTTTTATACTCTTCTGCTGGATGGTTAAGATCGAGCTAACGGAAGACCTATATAACAAAAAATGTAACTTTTTTTTTATCTGATGAGGTCAGTCAAGTCCCCTCAGGGTTTATCCTGTAACCCTGTACCTCACTGTAGATCCTTTGTCAGTATCAGCTATGTGGATGAGTCATGGCCATTGCTTGATCAGTTTGCTCTCTATGAAAGCCTGAGAGAAAGTTTTCTCTCCATGTGACTCTCCTCAGGCACACTATAGATCATTGATTGCCTTCCTCTATGGCTCCAAAATCTCCTTGGTCAGAAAACTGCAGGCACAACTGAGTTCCATGATGTCACAGTACAGGTTCTCCTATGTCCTGAGTCTTCACTGACCTTGAAAGGCTAGGGCCAGAATGTTGGCTGACCTTGCAGCCTTTCTTTTTCTCCAATATTTGATCAGCAAACTTAGATTGTTAACCCTCCAGAAGAGAAGCTTTTTATTACCCTGAAACATATGCAGTTCGGTTTACCCTAACTATCTGACTAAATTCTTTTTAGTTGTTGTTATATATTTCTATTTGTATTTCTTCTTTTGATTTCTTATAGTAGGGAGACTGTACAATATTTACACATGTATGTCTAGTTTATTTCACTTATGACTATATGTTCAAGTGGCATCCACTTCAATACAAATGTTTCAACTTTATAATTCTTTATAGTTGACTAATAATCCATTGTATAGAAATACTACATCTTTTTCTACCATTCATCATGGTTGTTTCCAATATTTTGTAATCACAAATTGTGCTGCTATAAACATAGGTACACATATATAACTATGATATGATATGATATTTTCAGTTCCTCCAGGAAAATTCCCAGTAGAGGGATAGCCATCTTGAATAGGATCTCCAGTCCTACTTTTGTGAAGAGTCTCCACACTCATCTCCACAATGGTTGTACCAGTCTTCATTCCCATCAGCAGTGGAGAAGTATTCCCTTTTCCCCACATCCTCTCCAACATTTGTTGTTATTGATTTCTTTATGATAGCCATTCTTTCTGGAGTGAGATGGTATCTCAGTGTTGTTTTTATTTGCATTTCACGGATGGCTAGCATTTTTGATGTGGAGCATTTTTTCACATATTTATTCGCTTCTTTAATTTTGTCCTCTGAGATGTGTGTATTCATCTCAGACACCCATTTCTGGATTGAGTCTTTAAATTTGAGGGCCCTAATACACCATAGTTCTTTGTAAATTCTCGACAGCAGACCTTTGTCTGAGTGCTTATTAGTTAAATTTTTTTCAAAATTTGTGGGTTGTCTTTTCACTTTGTTGATAATTTCTTTTGATGTGCAGAAACTCCTCAAGAAGAGTTGATCCCAGTTGTTAATTCTTTCAAGTGTTTCCCATGCAAATAAATGTTTGTTCATGAACTCTCTGACTAGCCCTATGTCTTCAAGAGTTCTTCCTACTTCCTCTTCCAGGAGATTGAGTGTTTTTGTTTTAATGTTTAGATCTTTAATCTATTTTGACTTTAGCTTAGTGCATGGTGATAGACCTGGGTCAAGTTTTAGTTTTCAGCCAGTTTTTCCAGCACCATTTGTTAAAGAGGCTGTCTTTCTTCCAGTAAGCCTGTTTGGCCCCTTTGTAAAAAATCAGGTGGCTGAGTGTGTTTGTAGAGGCCTCTGCATCTTCTAATCTATTCCATTGATCCTCAGGTCCATTTCATTGCAATACCATGTTGAATTTTTTTTTTTTTTTTTTTTTTTGTCTTTTTGAGACAGGGTCTCACTATGCAGTTCAAGCTGGCATTAAGCTCACTTTGTAGCTCAGGCTGGTCTCGAACTCACAGCAATCCTCCTACCTCAGCCTCCCGAGTGCTGGAATTACAGGCCTGCACCACCATGCCCGGCTCATGTTGATTTTATTACAGGGGCTTTGTAGTATAATTTCAAGTCAGGAATTATGATGCCTACTGCCTTGCTTTATTGACCAGGATTGCCTTTGCTATGCTAGGTCTTTTCTGGTTCCAAATAAATTTTAGGAACAATTTCTTTAGGTCTGGGAGGTATGTTGGTGGCAGCTTGATAGGGATTGCATTAAATCTGTACAACAATTTTGGGAGTATGGCCATCTTCATGATGTTGGTTCTTCCTATCCAGGAGCATGGAATATCTTTCCATTTTCTGAAATCCTCTACGATCTCTTTTCTTAGGGTGCTATAATTTTTCATGAAAAGATCTTTGACTTCCTTGGTTAAGAGAATTCCAAGATATTTCATTTTCTGTGGTGCTATTGTAAAAGGTATTGTTTCTGTAGTTTCTCTGTCAGAGTGTTTGTTATCTGTGTAGAGGAATGCTATTGACTTTTGAGTATTGATTTTGTATCCTGCCATGCTACTGAATTTGTGTATCAATTCTAGTAGCTTCTTGGTGGAATTTTTTGTGTCTTCTAAGTAAAGTATCATGTCTTCTGCAAATAGTGATAATTTGCCTTCTTCTTTATCTATTTTTATTCTTTTTATTTCTCCCTCTTTTATAATGGCTGTTGCTAATGATCCCAAAACTATATTGAGTAGGAGGGTGAGAGAGGACATTTTTGTCTTTTACCTGATTTAAGAATAAAATATTTCAGTTTTTCCCCATTTAGAATTATATTAGCCATTGGGTTGTCATAGATGGCTTTTATTAAATTGAGGTGGAGGCCATGTATTCCAATTTTCTGTAGGGTTTTGAACATGAATGAATGTTGGACTTTGTCAAAAGCTTTTTCTGCATTAATTGAGAAGATCATGTGGTTTTTAGATTTCAGTCTATTAATATAGTGTATTGCTTTTATACATTTTTGAATACTGAACCATCCTTGCATCCCTTGGATGAATCCTATTTGGTCTTGGTGTATGATCTTC